>UWNZ010108269.1:0-11142 GCA_900474215.1 Andricus inflator
TTTCCAGAAAACTAAGTTCTAGAGAACGATATCTCAAGAGATTCCTAGCGATTTCAAAGACTTTAAGGTATTTCAAATAATTTCACAAGGTTTAAAAGATGTTATTGAATCTCCAAGGATTACAAAGGATTCCCAGTGATTCCAAATATTTCAAGGGATTTCAAGGAATATCACAAGATTTAAAGGAATTCAACAGGATCTTCAAGGATTTCAAAGATTTCTAGAGATTTAAACGGTTTCTTAGAGAACGTTGCTGGAAAATTCATCTTTTTGGTTGACGATTTAACCATTTGGTCAAAATTAATCTTTTTTATTTGAAAATTAAACTACTTGGTTGAAAGCTGAACCAGTTTGTTAAAAATTCATATTTTTTAAGATTCATGACCTTGGTTAAAAATTTAACTATTCCATAGAAGATTAATCTCCTGGGTCAAAAATCATCTTTTTGGTTGAACTCTTTTGTTGCAAATCCATTTTTTTAAGATTCATCATTTTAGTTGAAAATTTATCCCTTTTCTAAATATTTCGTTGAAAATCCGTTTTCTTTTAGAAATAATTTTTTAACTAATAATGTAACCGTTCTATTTTTTATTGAAAATTGATTTTTTTTATTAAAAATAGATCTTTTCTAGTTGAAAATTCATGTGCCGTATTAAAAATTCGTCTTTTTTGATCGAAAATTAATCCTCTTGGTTGAAAATTCATCCTTTTTGGTTAAAAATGCAAATGTTTGGGTCTGAATAAATCTAGTTTGGTTGAGGATTCAACAATTTGGTAGAAAATTAAACTATTCGGTTAAAAATAACCTTTTTTGTTGAATATTCATATTTTTAGTTGAAATTCAACTATTTGGTTAAAAATTAAATTATTTTTATGAAAATTTCACTTTTTGGTAAAAAATAAATTTTTTTGTTAAAAAATAATATGTTCAGATAGAAGATTCTATCATTTTGTAGATTATTCGTCCTTTCGGCTTGAAAATTTAACAATTTGCTTAAATATTGAACTATTTGAGATTTGGAAGTACACTAAAAAACACAAAATTAAAACAGTAAAATTGTTCAACAAAATTGCACAGGAAGGCTTAAAAAGAAGTATGTTCTTTTACAAAACTGTTTTTAAAAACAAATACTTAAGAAAGTCCATTTGTGTAACATAATTGCACAAAGAGAGTTAATACAAGAGAAATATTTTTTCAAATAACATTGTAAAACGGCTCCTTAGAGACAGATATATGACAATTAAAATAAGAGGGAGAAAAAATGAAATAAAAATGAAAAAGCTTCAATTTTAATCTATCTTCATAAGTTTAAAATTCAACTATTTGGTAGAAAATTTATGTGTTTTGTTGAAAATTCGTTTGTTTGGTTTGAAAATTAATCTTGCTTTTTGAAAATTCAATATATATTTCGATTTGAAAGCTTAGGAAATCAAAGTATTTCATATTGCATTCAATATAGTATTTACATTCATTTTATTTGAGAGAAATTGTTCCTCCATTATTACCCTATTTTCGTGAAAAGTCACCCTCTTTCCTATGTTCTCATAGAATTTTGGGCTACGTCACTTTTTGGGGGGGAGGGGATGTAAGACAAGACTGCTGTTGTCAACGTGGGGGAACAGGGACGCGGAGTCAAAAATAGCTTAAAATTGGTAATCCCTTACAATTCGCTGTTTTTCTTTTGACATTACACACATATTTTTTTAAGTGCATTTTCATGTATATTTTCCTGAACCAAGAGATAGTTCACCATCAATAAATAAAATTAATGGAGTCGACTCTGAATTCATAAAAATGAAGTGGAAAATTCAGTCAGTGGATCGTAAAAAATGAAATTGTTCGATGCTAAAAAGAAAATAAATTTCCTTCCGATCGCATTAACGAATTGGGAGCAGCGCTGATCATAAAAATGCAGGGGGTGGCAAAGAGACGATCCGCGGTGTTGCTCCCCAACACCCGTTCCAAAATCCCGTTTGAACCTTCCGTATTCCCGGCTCGAAGCCCCGACGCCAAATGAAAATGCCGAAGGACAATGGAAATACTAATGATTGATTGGATACGAAAAAGAATTATAATTGAAAAAAACTCGGCGAGTGGCGAGCACAAAAAAAAGAACACGAACTATTGGGAATAATATATCAATACCCATCGAACCCACGCATACGAATGCGGCGATCGAAATGGGAAGGGGTAGGGTGGAAGGGTGCTAGGGGTGGCAATGGCAAACGGGGGATGACTCGCGTGGGGCTCCGTTTGAAAGGGGGTGGGGTTCGAAAAGAGTAAAAAATATTACACCCTCACACACTAGCGTCGACTTGCGGGTGAAACGGGCACTGCCCGATACCAATAACGACCGGCACAAAAGAACCCTGTCTGTTCGTGTGCGAAAAACAGACATACAGTTACGTTTTCGATGCTTCGATGGCATTGTAACTTTTCACGTACCCGGTGAACTGCTGCCAAGCCGACAATGTTCACCAAGATGACAATACATTTTCAAATCCATTACGCTCATATTTTCTCATTCCTTATTTTATTGCTTGTGTAATTATGTTTCCTTTTTCATTATATCAATTTACACAAAAAATAATACATTTTTTAAAGATGTTATTAAGATTTAAAGATGTTAAGAACCGAGTCTTTAAAATTTTAATAATTACAAATTTCGATGTTGAACCGAATACTTCAGACAAGTAATCTTTGGAGAACAAGGCAAAATCTGCCTCAGTCCGGATTTGAACCTGAAACACCATCATCTATGAGTGGAGCGTTAAACAATTATGCCACCGAGGCTTCACAAGGTCTTTTCTTGTTCTTCATAGCTACCTTTCTTGCATTAATTTAATTACACTAACTAATTAATGTTTAACATATTGTATAATAATTAATATTGTATTTAATATAATTAAATTAATTAGATTATACTCGCGTTGATCAAAAGTGGTACACTTGTCGCAGTGGAGAAATGCATATAGTATTCCCCTGTAAAAAAGGTAGCTATGAAGAACATGAAAAGATCTGTTGAGGCCTCAGTGGCGTAATTGGTTAACGCCCCACTGATGGATAGTGGCGCTCTCGGTTCAAATCCAGACTGAGAGAGATTTTTTATTGTTCTTCAGAAATTATTTGTTTGAAGCAATCGGTTTAACATCGAAATTTGTATTATTTAAAATATAAAAAGAAAATATTTAGAGCTTCTTCTAATTTTGAAAGGACCAAAAATATGAATCTGCGAGAGATATTAAGCATGATCAATGTAGTGTACCGAAAACCCCTTTTTTCGCGTAGCAGATTCTAATAGTGGATAAGATTTGTATTTGCCCAACATTAGTAAGCCCTTCAAATTTTAGTTCGATCGGATATTATCTTATACTCTGTAGATTTGAACATGAAATGGAAAATTAAATAATAATATATACTTAGAAAAAAAGCATTTTTACTTATGCCAGAACTTTCTTAAAACGTGCAAAAAACTAAGATTTGTGGATTGTGTTAAGTGTATCTTTTTGTAAAAAAAATTAAACATGAGCTTGAAATTTCTTCAGCTTGGATCTAAGGATCATGCCATTTTTTTGCTATCAAAGAAAAAATCTTTTTTTGTCGTGTTTAAGATCTAAAAATTTCTCAAAAAACATCAAATTCACAATTTTGAAACCAAGAGAAAATTTCTTTTATGATGACAAAACAATGGCATGTTTCTTTGATTCAAGGAGAAGAATTTTCAAGCAGTCAACACGGTCCAAAAAACTTCTTATTCTGCCCATTTAAAAAAAGTTGCAACTTGAACACAATGTTCTTTTTTATTTTCTAATTCTGTATTATTATGCAATCGAAATAAAATCTGGAGGGCTTACTACTGTTGGGCAATTATGTACAATTTTTACCTACTATTAAAATCTGACACTCGAAAAAAGGGGTTCTTCGACCCACTCTGATAACCAAGGATGGTCAGACATCTTATTGAATTTTTTATTTGAAAAAAACACGTTTTTTGGAATTTGAAATATTAAGATCAATTTAACATTTAAAACTTTTATAAATTTTAAAGTAGATAATTATTTCCAAACTTAAGTTCGTTGTACTTTAAACTTTCCTCTCCAATACTAATAGTAACGCTGATATTATGTAAAAATGATCCTTGTGTACAAAAATGTAAAGGATTGAGCGTACCTAGCTAAATTGAAAATGTGCCTGTTTTAAACCTTGGGGAATATAAAAAAAGCATTTTATATGACAATTTCTTTTTATATATTTCTAAAAATAATTTCATAAATAATTTTTTCCCAAGTAGATCATACAACCCAGAGCTTTTTCTGTACATTTCGAAATACATTTTTAAAAATAATTCATTTTATTTAATACTGAGATTTGGCATTTTTCAATGCTTTCGGGCTTTTTTATTTATAAGCATTTAATTTCAGGGGCTTTAAAATCCAAAAATCTTTTAAATACCGTAAAATGGGGCCGAAAGGCTCGTTTTTTTCGTTTTTTACAATAAAGTACAAGAAGCAATTTGAATTGGGTATTGATTAGGGTGCCCAAACAAATTCGTGATTTTGAATTTTGCAAACGCAACCCCCTAAATTTCCTCCTTCTAGTGGAAAACGGCGATTTTTATTTTATATTTAAAAATTTGTTTAGAGGATTCGCTAGGCCGTTTTAGTTTTGGTCTAAACAAGAATTTTCTTAGTTTTCCATTAAAAAAAAAAAAAAAAAATCATAGCGTAATTTCATTACAATTAATCGCCTAGATTGGACCCTAAATTTTTTTTCTTAAATTATATTTACGGAATTTCTTCCACAATATAAATATAATATTTTTCATAAGGTATATATTAAAAATATCTATACAGTGCGACAGGAAAAATCTTGAATTTTGAAATACAGTAGAAATACACATTTTTCAAATTTCAAGATTCTTATAGTACTTTAAAATATATTATACCCATCATTTTATATCAAATATTATTTTCAGAAATTAAAAATTCAATGAAATCCATAAGTAAGTCGATAAGAAAAACTTATAAAAACACATAACTGCATCGAAATTGACCTTAGGGTAGTTGTCGTGCCAAAAGGCGGGTCTCTGGAAAAAAATTTCTATAGTTTCAAGAACTTAAATGATATTATCAGTTACGTCATATGAAAGAAAAAAACATTTAATTATGTTTTATGAAAAAAGTTTCAAACTTATAAATAGTAATTATTTTACTAATATTTTTTTTAATTGAACTTTTTCTTACTGTCGCTTCGTACCAATTTTTAGAAAATGGTTGAATTTTAATAAATCATGGCTTATTCTTTCAAGAAAAACATTCACTACATCGCTACTGTTTATAATTTTGAAAATAAGTAAATAATCTATAAATATAGTTATTCGTCTAAAAAATGTTTTCTTTATAACATTTTTTTAACGATTTCAGCCATAGAAAAATTTACTTTTAAAATTGACAGCAGTAGAATTGTAGAGAATGTTTTTATCGAAAAAACAAGCCATGATTTATTAAAATTCATCAATTTTTATGAAATTGGTAAGGAGCGAAAATAAGAAAAAATTCAATTGCAAAAAACATGATTTAAATCAATGTTTTTTGTAAGTATTACAATTTTTTCTTTAAAAATAAAGTTTCTTATTTGAAATAAAACCATAAGTAATATTATTTTGATTCATAAAGTAATAGAAAAAACTATTTTTCTCAGAGATCTGATTTTTGGCTTTCCAACTGTCATAATTAAGACTAGTTCACACCGTTTTAGGTAAATGATAGGTAAAAATACATTTTAAAATACTATAGGAATCATTAAAGAATACAAAATGTTTATTTTGTGCGTATTTTGAAATTTAAGATTTTTTTCGGTCGCCCCGTATAAATATTTTAAATTTATTCTTTATGGAGAATATTCTTCTTATATTGCAGAAGAAATCCTGTGCCCATTAGTCCAGGAAAAAATGTTTAGAGGCCTTAAAACACACTTTTTTGGGGCAGCCTATTATTGATGCTTTAAATATACAATCTCTGTTTGATCATTTTTCATACTATAAAGCAAAAAAATTTATTTCATTGAGCGCCTTTACCCCGCAATGTGGGGCTAAGACGCACACTTATTGTAAAAGTGAAGAAATAAGCTTGAATGAAAAAATTTACAGAAAAAGCAATTATTGATAAGTTTTATAAATATTTTAAAGCAAATAAAGTCGCTAAGACTAATGGCAACGTTAAAAAATGTGCTTATTGGCTCTTGGAACATATCCAGATCTTTCCTTAACCACATGTATAAGTAAGACATATTACAATACATCTTATAATTTTATAGACTTTCTACTTTTTGAACAAACGAAATTCTGCAGGACAAAAAATGTATTGTATTCATGTGAAAATGTGCATAAATCTGGTTCGGGTGCCAGAAAATATCATCTATTGCACAAATTTCCACAAACGTTTACAAGCCAAGTTTTTCACAAGTTTTTTAAACAATCTAACCATATTTCCAAAACTAAAATCTTATACGAATACACTTTTTATTCGTTATAACTAAAGCAACTGGACCAAAAAAGATTTAAAATAAAATTTAACATTTGTACAAAAGAAAACAATTGTGTTGAGTGCTTTAAATTTGCTGTGTTTTGTAAGATTTAAATGTCGGTTGAATTTTTTTTTTTAATTTAAAATTTGGTTTCTTTACTTAGAAATTGCAAGCTTTTATATTTGGAAGCTGTCAAATCGAACGGCTTTGAATTACCATCTTTTCGACCTAAAACATATTTAACTTTAGATGTTTATAAATTAAAAGGTTTTCAAGTTAAAAATTTTTTAAACAAATGATTCCTGATCTTATTTTCAAGTTTTCAACTTTGAAATCTTCCAGTTGGATTTAGATTCCTCAATATATGTAAGCTTTTTTATAATTCTAATTTTCAATATTTTCCATTTTTTATCATAAATGAAACTGTGATTTATGTATACTTCAAACGTATTTATCTTTCTCCTTGTTTCAGCAGAATGGTTTTCGTAAAACTCACATAGCTGCGTTTCTACATCTGTCAATCGAGTTGGAGAATACATTTTTTACACAGCATTCGCATCCACAAAATGTGAAGCGGAATAAAAACAGAAGTGTAACGCTAGCAAAAAATAAAAATAAAAGTACATTATAAAAGCATCCAACAACGCGGCAAAATTCAGAATTCGAGGACATAGTGAAGCAAGCTTGATTTCCGTCTCCATCACGATGAAAACAAAATTATCAGTGCAAACTGTATCTGGAGTACGAGTACAAAATAACGTTTAATTTTTACAGTACTCATGTAATATTAAGATTAATCCTAGTGTGCATACTAGGGTGGTCCAAAAATTTATTTTCTCGAATTTTCATGCATATCGCCCGGAAATATACTCGAATCCACCCAAAAATAAATCAATTTTTTTGTTTTTTTTTGAAAAAAAAAAAATGATATTTTGAGGTGCCGCAAGCCCCATGAAGTTTAACACATATTTCCCGTAAGAAAAAAAGACGTTTATGTGCATTTTATTCAGAATCGTCAATATTAGGTCAATCAAGTAAAATACTACTTTATAATGATAATAAGATGTTGAAATGAATTCTTTAAATAATTTATTATTGTTTTTAGCAATTTTCTCTTAGAATAGAGTTAGAAATTCGCGGTTTTTTCACAAATTTTCCACGTTTTACGCAAGTTTTAATTAGAGTAAGGTAATACTTAATTATTTTAACAAAAATAATGGTCTACTCAATTTATTATTATTTTTAATAATATTCTCTTAGAATAATGATAAAAATTGCAGTTTTTAAAACAATTTTTTACTTTTTGTCTAATTTTCAATTAAAGTACGATAAATAATTAATTAAAGTTTACAAAATTAATTTTTCAAAAAATTTATTATTATTGGTAAAAATATTCAGTTTGAATAATGCTCTAAAGTTGCGATTTTTTCTGAAACTTTTAAGTATTTGTCTACTTTTCACGCGGAGTGAGTTACTAATTAATCCAATGTAGCAAAAATAATTATTTAAACAAATTATTATTGTTTATGAATATCTTCTTCTTTATTAATGCTAGATAGTTGCGGTTTCTTCTGAAATTTTTACTTTTTACCCACTTTTTACTTGATAAACTAATAAACATTGCAATTTAACAAACATAATTGTTTAAACAATTTATTATTTTTTGTAATTATCTTCTCTTACATAAGTGACAAGAAGTTGTGGTTTTTCTGAACTTCTAAACTTTTATTAACAAACATGCTTATTTAAACATTTGATTATTGTATATAACTATTTTTTCTTAGAGTGATGCTAGAAAGTTGCTTCTTTTCTGAAATCTTTAGTTTTGCTTCGACTTCTTAGTTACGAAAAAATAATAAGTGAGCCGCAACAAGAATCATTTTTCAAATATTATTGTATTTTTTTAAGTGAATTATGTTTGCTCTTTTGCCAATATTTAAAAAAAGTAATTTAAGAAAAGCTATCTTACACAAGAGCCTTGTTAACTTGCATTAATTAATAAGTGTAAAGTGGACAAAAATTCAAAATTTCAGAGAAAAAACCCGCAATTATCTGATATTAATTTAGATAAAGATAGTTATAAACAATAATAATTTTTTTAAACAATTATATTTTTGCTAAACTCAATTAATTATTGAGTCACTCCAAGTGAAAAATAGACGAATAGTTAACGATTGTTAACTTGAAATAATTATTACTTCACTCTAATTGAAAAGTGGACGAAAAGTTGAAAATTTCAGAAACGACCGCAATTTCTAGCATTATTCAAAGCGAATATTATTTTTTTAAACAAATTGTTTAAACAATTATGTTCGTTAACATTAATTAACTATTGCCACACTCTGATTAAAAATTGGACAAAAAGTGGAAAATTTTTGAAAAACTGCGACTTTCTATCCCTATTCTAAGAGAAAAATGCTAAAAACAATAAAGTGTTTAAAAAAATTATGTAAACATCTAATATAAAGTAGTAAGCTAATATAAACTAGTATTTTATGTATAAGAAACAATTTGCATTTAAAAAACCGCAAAACAATCATAATTAGCGCCAAAACTCGCAAAACCCATTTTTTCTCTTATTGGGTTTCTTTGGGACATTATAAAAACAGACTTATGGGGGCGATATTTAAAAAGTAGAATTTTATTTGTATGCTATGGCTAATTGTGAAGATAAATGTTGAGTTTCAACTCGATTCAGCCAATATTGACAATTCTGGATAAAATTGACAAAAATCTCTTTTTTTCTTATCGAAAATACATGTTAAACTTCATTGGGCTTGTGCCACCTCTAAATATCTTCTTTTTTTCAAAAAAAAGTAATCAATAAATTTATTTTTGCACGGATTTCAAGAAATTTTTGGGCAATATGCATAAAAATTCGAAAAAAAAATTTCCAATGCATTTTTGGACCGCCCTAGTGCACAGTCAGGTACCCGGGTGCCCACCCTAGTACATTTTTGCATGTAAGTAAATTACAAATAAAAATTTCGCTTAAGGCAGCTGAATCCTCATTATTTAATTCTATTATAAGCAAATAGTCTATTTAGAATTTATTCAATTTTTTGTTTGCAAAAATAATCGACTACACAGTATCCATACGTCGTGGACACACCGAGGGTACCCCGGGTGACCACCATAAAAAATGAACTTCGAGTGGATTATTAGTTCGTCATCAAGTTATTTGATTCATGCACGTAAAATATGTTGAATAATAATAGAATTAACAATAATTTACTTAATCATCAATTAATTATTAATTATTCGTTACATTCTGTCTGCGGTAACCCGACGTGCAATATTGCGAGTCGGGTTGCAGCGGAATCGCTCCGTTCGCGAGGTCCGCTAGGGACAGGAACTGAATTGTTTTAGTGTTTTGTGTTTTAAAGTGTTTTGTGCTTTTGGCACTAAAAAAAAATATGAAAAATAAAAATTTTGAATAACTATTTATTTTTCAGGTCTATTTGTTTTTAATCTTATATAAATACAATTTTCCTGAGATTCTTGAGGAAATTTAAAAAGATTTTTGAAGATTCCAGATAAATCAAGTCAAAATTTCAAGAACAAAGTTGATTTATAATTTTCAACTGAAGAAGATTAATTCTGAACGAAAAATGTAATATATAGTTGACATTTTAACCAAAAAAGATTTTAATTTTAAATATTATACATAAAAGTTAAATTCACCCAAAAAAAAGAACTTTCAACAAAATGTTCGAAACCTCAACCAAAAAGATTAATTTTTACCAGTTGCATTTTTAACCAAAGATAATGAAATTTTTTCCAAAAGAGATAAATTTTCTACCAGAAAGATTAATTTTCTACAACAAATATAAAATCTCAACGAAATAGTTGGACTGTCAATCGAAGAGATGAATTTTCAACTAAAATGATGAATCTTCTAACAAAAAATCTGCCCGATGGGCGGGCACATTCTCATCGCGCGCTGTGCATGCGGCTCGCTTCGCTCGCAAGTTTGAGCGCGCCCAGAACGCGCGATGGTTACTTCTCCCGATTCACAGTCGATAATATATTTATCTTGCACTTCGCGCTCGGTAATATATTAACCTCGCGCTACGCGCTCGGTCTTTGTATTTCCCCCACATTTGTATACAGAACTTTTAAAATTAAAGGTCAAAGCATCGACAACTGTAATTTGGTGATTGTGAAATCTCTTTTGTTAAATCTCCTTCAGCTTTAAGTTTAACGAACACATTCTCATCACGTATCTCGTGCTTCGCACTCGATTTTGTCCAAAATGTGAACTTTTGTACATTATATTCATCGCTATTGTATCAAATGTATATTATGTTTAGTTCTGTATCTCGGTCTGGTACTGCTTAATCAGATGTTGCAAAATAATGTACAAATTTTATTTTTCATGATTACTTTAATATTTGCTCCTTATTTTGCACTAATTTTTATTCTCAGCTACCCTGAAAAATGTATCATTTCAATAAATTTATATTATTACAATTCATAATATGCATTGGTATTGAAACAGATGTGTTTTCATTGCCTTGTCTATACAATTAAAACAAGTTCGCATCCTATAAAAAACAAGAACTACGCTTCCTATCAACAAATGATTGATGACAAACTTGTAGCTCCTTTTCGGA
>UWNZ010108312.1:4090-14258 GCA_900474215.1 Andricus inflator
CAGATTCAGAATAGCATTGTAAAATGTATTATTGTTCAATTTTTAATACTCGAACTAAGTTCAATTTCAGAAATGATGAATTAATTTATATTTACAATTGATCAACTTAAAACATTTTTTATCATAAATTTTCAACTTCGAACGCTTTTAATTTTTCATTGTTTAATTCTTTAAAACTGCATTTTAAAATTCTGTAAATTGACAATGTATGCTTAAGAATTAAGACATAAAATGAAATATTTTTTAAGTTAAAGATTTTAAAATTACGCAATGTAAACTGAATGAGACGACTGAAAACCCCCGAAAAATAAAATCCCCGCACTGTAAAATTCCCGAATCGCAAAATTCCCAAATAATAAAATTCCCGTAATTATAAAATTACAGGAATATAAAAATCCTTAATTGGAAAATTGCAAATAATCAAATTCTCGAACAGTTTATAATATCACCTATTGTAAAATTCCCGAATAATAAAATTCCCGACAGATAATTGCCGAATTATAAAATATCCGAACTAGAAAATTGTCGCATTTAAACAATTAAAAAATTGGTATTTAATAAATATGATTTACTTATTGAAAATGAAATAACGAAATATTTTTATAAAAAAAAATTTTTTTAAAGTTTTAAGTTTTTAAAAATTATTCTTTGAATTTAAAATAACAATAATTTAAAAATATGTATTTCTGTATGAAAAATTTTCTTTGAAAATGTGCATAGTATTTAAAAAATATGACATTTTTTAAAACAATTATTGTTATTTTAAATTCAAACAATAATTGAAAAGAAACTTTAAGCATTAAAGACAATTTTTTCTTTGATAAAAATATTTGGTCATTGTATTTTGAATAAAGAAATAATATTTATGAAAGAACAATTTTTTTTATTGTTTAAATTCGGGAATTGTTGGATTCGGGATTTTAATATTTCTGCAATTTCATAATTCCGGGAATTTTATTATTCGGGAATTTTATATTATCGGGAATTTTAGGTTTCGGGATTTTTCAGTCTTCCGAATTAAATATTTTGATGAAAGTATTTTTGTTTGTTCAATGTTTTTTAAAATTANNGATCATAAAAGGTTCAAAAATAGGTAAATCGATGCGTCTCGAAAATGGGAACAAATTCACTGGATATAGTATTGTTATATTTTCATTACCAAAAAAGCTTTTCTCGTATAAACAGAATTAACCATTTTTTTTTAAACTTCATAAATCTGTACTGGTGGTTCATAAAAGTTTCAACAATAGGTCGCTCGATTCATCTCGAAGACGTGAAGCAATATACTACACATGGTATTGTTGGATTTTGAATATAAAAAAAAATTTCCATATGAACAGAATAAACCAGTTTTTTTAAGCTTCATAAATCAGTACTGGTAGGTCATAAAGCTTTCAACAATAGGTCGATCGATGCGTCTCGGGGACGCGAACAAATTTACTAGATATCATATTGTTACATTTTGAATATCAAAAAAATTTTTCTCATATAAAAAAGGTTTATTCAATTTTAGATTGAAAACTCAAACTAGAAAATTCAAAATAATTTAAATTTGATAGATTTAATAGGTTAAAAAATAAAAATCCAAGCCATCGTTTTCAATGCTCTCAATTGAAGATTGAATCAATAAATTTGTAAACACTCCAAATTACTTCATTTTAAGCAATTTTAAGCTAGAAAGATTGAAAATTGAATTTGGAATTGAAACAGTTGAATTTTTAACGTTAAAATCTATAAATTGTTTAATTTTTAACACACTCAGAATCGTCTTGTAAAATTAATTATTGTTCAATTTTTAACACCCGAACTACAGTTCAATTTTAAAAATCATTTATTATTTCATATTTTCAGTTGATCAACTAAAAGCTTTTTTGATAAAAAAATCTGAATTTCAAATGCTTTTAATTTTTATTTGTTAAAGTCTTCAAACCTACATTTTTAAATTCTTTAAATTGAAAATTTACGCTTGAAAATGAAAACCTAAAATGGAAAGTATGATAAATAATTTCATAATTTAAAAAGTTAACAACTGAACTTAACATTTAAAAAAAAGGTGAAATTGAAATTTATTTAAAATTGCATTATTAATCATGTGATATAAAATTTGTGATAATTTAAGTGATTGGACAGATATTTTATCTAAAAGTTTATAAAATTCCAGTTGAAAAATAAATTGACTGTCAAAAGACGGTCCCACTAATCATGAAGCTTGGTTATGATTTGAAAATATTGTTAAAAAATATTTTGAATATATGTAATGTTTAATTATACAACCTATTTATTTTTAATATTTTACAGTATCAAAAGGAGTTTCAATTAATTAAAATTAGATAAACAGCAAAATAATTAGTATCACGGTTATTGAGACTAAGGACACGATTACTGGGACGTTTGCCTTAATTAACAATTTAATCAAATTTACCAATATTAATAGCTTAGCAAGAGGTAATATCAACCTCGACACAGATTTTAAAATACTGTATTAGTAACTTTCAAGGTAATTTTTTTGTTTGACAAAAATCAGACCTACGAAAAAAAAATTCGAATGAAAAAATGGTACAATTTACAAATAAACATTATTTTAACAATGTTTTTGGCAATTGTATTTTTTCTCACTATCGCTTCATACTAATTTTTGAAAAATGGTTGAATTTGAATAAATGATGGATTTTTTGTTCTGGGAAAACATTCTCTACAAGTCTACGGTTTCCGATTTTGAATATAAATTTTTCTATGCCTGAAGTCGATACAATTTTTTTTAAAGAAGTAACTACATATATTTCAAGAACATTTACTTATTTTTTAAATTTGGAATGCAGAGTTGTAAGAAAAAATTCAATTTCAAGAACTCCTGTCAAAATAATTATTATTCCAATAAATGGGATTTTTTTACTGTTTATGGTAATACAGCATCCCGAAAACATTTTAAGGTGGAAACGAAAATAATCAGTCTGGCGCTTTTTGAAGAAAGTCGATTCTTGTATTTAATTAATAAGAAATGGAGAAATGCTCATAAGATTGTATGGTAAATATAGGTTAATATTTTTTTAAATAAATTTTTTTTGTTGAATGCGATTTTGATCTTGATATATTCCTAAAGTCTTCGGCACCCCTCCCTTCCCCAACTTCTTCATCCTTTACTTCCACCTTTCCTCACTTCCCCAGCTAATCCACCCCTTTTCCTACTTCTCTCTCCTAGCCTATACTCCCCTCACATACTCTCCGCATTACCCTACTAGCCTTCCCTTCACTTCCCTCAGTAGCCTCTTTCAGTTTCAATCACTTCTTCTCCTTTTTCTACATAATTTCCCTTAATTTCCTCTACTCTTTCTCCCCTCGTTCTCCCTTAATTTCTCTACATTTTCCTCCCCTCAACCCCTCTACTACTACTACTACTACTACTGCTACTACTACTCTACATTTTTCTTTACTTCCCCTCGATTTTCCTACCCTAATTTCACCTCATTTCACCTACTTTACCTCCTCTCATATGCCCTCGCTTCCTATACTTCGTCACCCTAAGTTTCCCTCCCTGTCCATGCTTCCCCAACTCCCCCACCCTTCATTTCTCCTCACTTCCCATACTACCCCTTCCCTCATTTCTCCTAGCTTCCCATATTTCCCCTCTCCGCATTTTCCCTCACTTCTCCTCATTTCCCCTGATTCTCCACCCTAATTTCCCCTCCTGGGAAAAAATAGGACTGACGGACGGACCCTCCGCCGAAACTATAAAGGCTTCTACCCGGGGCTATGAAACCCTAAAAACAACTTTTTTCAGAAAGGGCCTAAATGATTATTATCATTTTCATCTTAATCCTCCGTTTGGCACATGTTCCGATAACCTTCGGTTTGGCACATGTTGTCTGGCCAGACCCCTATATATTTCCATACAAAGGTATGGAAATATGGAAATATTGCGTTTTTGGAGGTGTATTGAAATGTATTTATGCAGCATGCAGGTATATACATATTTTGGGGTTTTTCTTATTCCTAATGGCTTTCGCATCTGTTTAATTACCCACTCAAGTAAAAATAAAAAAAATTAAGGTAGACAAAAATTTAAAGGTAAAGAAAAATTTTTTTCGTTCATTTTTACTTCTTTTTTTTATTCATATTATTCTTATAAATTGTATTTATATGGATGAGGGAGAAGTAAGGGAAAGGAGGGCAGGAAAAGTAGGAGAAGTATGGGAGNNCGTGCGTGAGCCGTTTCCAGCACACTGCACACGTATTTTCTTGTGCGAACACCTTAATCCTCCCCCTTCCCTACTTCTCTCTCCTAGCCTATACTCGCCTCACATACTCTCCGCATTACCCTACTAGCCCTCCCTTCACTTCCCTCAGTAGCCTCTTTCAGTTTCAATCACTTCTCCTTTTTCTACATAATTTCCCTTCATTTCCTCTACTCTCTCTCTCTCTCTTTCCCCTCGTTCTCCCTTAATTCCTCTACATTTTCCTCCCATCAACCCCTATACTACTACTACTACTACTACTACTACTACTACTACGACTACTACTACTACTACTACTACGACAAATACTACTGCTACTACTACTCTACATTTTCCTTTACTTCCCCTCGATTTTCCTACCCTAATTTCACCTACTTTACCTCCTCTCATATGCCCTCGCTTCCTCTACTTCGTCACCCTAAGTTCCCCTCCCTTTCCATGCTTCCCCAACTCCCCCTCCCTTCATTTCTCCTCACTTCCCATACTACCCCTTCCCTCATTTCTCCTAGCTTCCCATACTTCTCCTCTCCGCATTTTCCCTCACTTCTCCTCATTTCCCCTGATTCTCCACCCTAATTTCACCTCCTGGGAAAAAATACGACTGACGGACGGACACTCCGCCGAAACTATAAAGGCTTCTACCCGGGGCTACGAAACCCTAAAAACAACTTTTTTCAAAAAGGGCCTAAACGATTATTATCATTTTCATCTTAATCCTCCGTTTGGCACATGTTCCGATAACCTTCGGTTTGGCACATGTTGTCTGGCCAGACCCCTATATATTTCCATACAAAGGTATGTAAATATGGAAATATTGCGTTTTTGGAGGTGTATTGAAATGTATTTATGCAGCATGCAGGTATATATTTTGGGGTTTTTCTTATTCCTAATGGCTTTCGCATCTGTTTAATTACCCACTCAAGTAAAAATAAAAAAAATTAAGGTAGAAAAAAATGTAAACGTAAAGAAAAATTTTTTTCGTTCATTTTTACTTCTTTTTTTTATTCATATTATTCTTGTAAATTGTATTTATATGGATGAGGGAGAAGTAAGGGCAAGGAGGGCAGGAAAAGTAGGAGAAGTATGGGAGTGGAAGTAGAGGATGGAGAAATAAGGGAAGTGATGGGATTAAAAGTGTGAGATGTAAGGGGTTGGGTAGTAGGAGAAATGAGTGTAAGTAAGTGATGTGAAGGGTAGGGAAGTAGAGAAAGCAGAAGTAAAGAAAGTGAGGGAGTAATAAGTGGGGGAAGTTAGGAATGTAAAGAATGTGAGGGGTTGGAATGTAAAGGATGGAGAAGTAAGAGAAGTGTAGAGGGGAGAGGAAGTAAGGGCGTGGGATGCGTGGGGGATGAAAGTAGGGGAATTGAGGAGAGGGAAAGTAGAGAATTAAGGGAAGGGAGGGAAGGAGAAGTAGGGGAATGGAATTAGCCGAAGTAGAGGGAGGAGAAGGGAAGTGATGGGATTGAAAGTGTGGGATGTGAGGGATTGGGAAGTAGGAGAAGGGAGTGTAAGTAAGGGATGTGAGGTAAAGGGAAGTAGAGAAAGGAAAGTAAGGAAAGTGAGGAAGCAGAAAGTAGAAGCGTCGGATGTGAAGAATGTGTGGGGTTGGGATGTAGAGCAGGGAGATGTGAGAGAAGTGAAGGGGCTGAGAAGGTGAGGGTGTGGGACGCGTGGGGAGTAAAAGTAGGGGAATTGAGGAGGGGGAAAGTAGATGAGGGAGAAGTAAACGGAGGGAGGGGAAGAGAAGTAGGAGAAGTATGGGAGTGGAATTAGAGGAAGTAGAGGATGGAGAAGTGAGGCAAGTGATGGGATTGCGAGTGTGGGATGTGAAGAACTGGGAAGTAGAAGAAGTGAGTGTAAGTGAGGAATGTGAAGGGAGGGGAAGTACATAGAGAAAGGAGAAGTAAGGAAAGTGAGGGAGTAGGAAGTAGGAGAAGTGAGGTATGTGAGGAATGACAGGGGTTGGGATGTTGAGGAGGGAAAAGTAAGAGAAGTGAAGGGGGTGCGAAATTGCGGGGGTGGGACGCGTGAGGAATGAATGGAGGGGAGTTGAGGAGAGGGAAAATAGATGAGGGAGAAGTAAGGGAAGGGAGGGGTGAAAAGTAGGGATAATGAGGCGTTGGGCAATGTGGGAAGGGAAGTAATGGAAGTGAGTAAAGGTGAGGGGATGGGAAGTGAGTGATGCGATGTAAATGGAAGCAGGAGAAGTAAGGGTTTACTTTATAACGTTCACATATGTGTATGCAGGATGCTAAGAGAATATAAAGGGCTAACAAAAGTAAATAATATAAATATAAATAAAATAATATAAATAATAACAAAAGTAAATATCCTCAAATAAATATCCTTGTATTTATCTTTGTATGTCACGTATCCTTTCAATTTTTTAAAAATGATAGCTAATGAAATTCTAGGAAAAGTGAGGGAGTTTCAAACCGCTGGCTCAATCAGAAGCATACTAAAAAAACAATTTAAATCGCAAAAGATCTGGCTGGACCCATGTGCCAAACGGAGGGTTAAAATATTTTTGGGATGTCATATTACCGTAAACAATAAAAAATCCTATTTACTTGAAACTTTCACTTAAACTTGGTGCAACCCCACTGTGTATTATTTCAATTTTTAAAATTATAGGAAATCTTTTTTTCCCAAGAGACCTAATTTTTGGTATAACAACTCTTAAGTTAAAAAAGTATTTGGAAATGACAATTTATCTCAAAATTTTTATGTGTGAACAAAAAATAAATTTTTTTTTAATTTTCAGGACACGGATGACATCGGTTTCATTTCTCCGTCAGTAACTTTAGCTATGGTTGGAGCAATAGCTCTTGGTTTTGGGGATGCTTGTTTGAACACACAAATTATTGCTCTTTTAGGAACACTTTATTCAAACGATGCCGAATCCGTATTTTCACTGTACCTCTTTGTTCAATCAATAGCAGTGACATTAAGTTTTTTCTACAGTAACTACTTTGGTCTTCATCTACAACTGGGCATTTTGATCGTGGTAGGTTTGCTTGGAACAATCACATTTGTTATAGTAGATTTCAAAAGCAAAGCCAATGATAGTATTATACCAGTTGGTGTCGAAAACAAAACCGTGGAAAATCCAGTTGAGTTGGAAACTGTAAAACGATACTGAACAGTTTTCAAACTGAAATTGTGTTTATATATGTGCAATATGTTTAGAATATTTCAATAGTTTTGTACTCTTTGTGTAAGATAAAAGATAAGTTATTATTTGTATGATTGTCTGAAAGCACTTAAAATTTAAGTGCTATTTGTATTGTGTTCCACCTGAAAATATTGAATACAAAGTTTTACAGTACCTGAAAGAGACGCACAGATTATGGACCGAACACAAATAAAATATGTACATCTTCTCATTTGTACAAATTCATGTAATTAAATGTTTTACAACATTGGTATTTTCAGTCTTTAATTTAGGGATGAGAAGAGCCTAAAAAAGCAAACAACGCCACAGACTCATTCGAGAAATTCAAAATAGTGTCAATAGTAGCACAAATTCTGAAAAATAGCAGGAAAATAGTGTCATGAAATTTTTTAAATATTACATCGAGGGTTTAACCATTTTTGTTATCTGGCATACAATATCTTACATAAAATCTCGTGAAATATTTTTTAATTTTTTAAGATATACCCTAAAAGCTTTGAAATCCGTTGAAATGCTTTTAAAAAATCCTGAAATCTGTTATTGAGATTCTCTAGAAATCCTGAAAAACTTGACAATCTTTTTACATCCCCTAATTAAAATCCGTACAAATCCCTTGAAATCTTATCACCTCTTTTGAAGTCCGTTGGAATCCCTTTAGAAATCCTTAGAAGTCCCTTGAAATGCCATTTTATCTCATTTCTTCCCCAAAGTCCTTTAGAAATCCGTTGGAATCCCTTGAAATCTTTTGAATGTTTAAATCTTGTTAAATTCCTTGGAATTTTTTAAAACTCTTAACACTTTAAAATCGTTTAAAATACCTTGAAATTTATAACATCCATTAAATCTCGTAAAATACTTTTCAATCTTTTAAGATTTACTCTGAACGCTTTGAAATCCGCTGAAATTCTTTAAAACCCCCTGAAATATGTTGTTGAGATCCTCTGAAAATTCCTAGAAAACTCGTCTATCTTTTTGCATCTCTTAAAATCCATAGAAATCCATTGAAATCTTATCACTTCTTTTGAAATCCGTTAGAATTCCTTACAATCCCAGGAAATTTCATTTCATGTATTCTCTAAATTTCTTTAGAAATCGATTGGAATCACTTGAAATCTTTTAAATATCATTGATATGCTGGATAAGTTTTTAATATCCTTTGAAATTTTCTGAAATCCTCCGAAATTCTTTGAAAAACCTTAAAAATGTTTAAGTCTCGTTAAACTCCTTGAATTTTTTTGATCTCTTAACACTTTAAAATCCTTTGAAATGCCTTAAAATTTATAACATCCATTAAATCTCGTGAAATACTTTTCAATCTTTTAAGATATATCCTAAAAGATTTGAAATTCGTTGAAATCCTTGAAGATTCTCTAAAAATTTCTGGAAAACTCGAAAATCTTTTTGCATCCCTTAAAATCCGTAGAAATCCCTTGAAATTTTGTCACTTCTTTCGAAATCCGTTAAAATCCCTTGAAATCTTTTAAATATTTCTAACATACTGGATACCTTTTTAAAATCCTTTGAAATTTCCTGAAATCCTACAAAATTCTTAAAAATGTTTAAATATCGGATTTTTAAAAAATACCTTCACCACTCGAAAATCTTTAAAAATACCGTGAAATTTATAACATTCATAAAACCTTGTGAAATACTTTCCAATCTTTTAAGATATACCCTAAAAGCTATGAAATACATTGAAATCCTTTCAGAAAAGTCTGAAATCTGTTGTTGACATTCTCTACAAATTCCTGGAAAGCTCGTCAATCTTATTGCGTCCCTTAAAATTCGTAGAAATCCCTTAAAATTTTATCACTTATTTTGAAATCCGCTGAAATCCCTTGTAGTGCCTTGAAATTTAATTGATTCGTTAAAGTTCTTTAAAAATCCGTTGGAACCCCTTGAAATCTTTTAAATATCGCTGATATCCTGGATAGTTATTTAAAATCCTTTGAAATGTTCTAAAATCCTACGATGTTCTTTGAAAACCCTTAAAAATGTTTATATTTCTCTAAATCCCTTGGAATTTTTAAAAATACCTTTAACACTTTAAAATCCTTTAAAATACCTTGAAATTTATAACATCCATTAAATCTTGTGAAATCCCTAGTAATCCCACAAAAATCGAATAAAAGCCCGTACAACACCTTCAAATCAATACTACCTTTCGAAATTCCTTAAAAATTGAGAAAATCTTTAAAATCCCTTGAAGGTTTGTAAAATCCACAAAATCAGATAAATCCCTATAAAATTCCTTGAAATCTTTGATATATTTTCAAATTCCTTGAAACCCTTTTAAATATCCTAAAAGCTTTGAAATCCTTTGGAATCCTTCCAGAAAGGTCTGAAAACTGTTGTTGAGATTCTATAAAAATTTATGGAAAACACGTCAATCTTTTTACATCCCTTAAAATTCGTAGAAATCCCTCAAAATCTTGTCACTTTTTTTTTAATCCGTTGGAATCCCTTGAATCCGTAGTAATCTCTATAGAAGTCCCTTGAAATTTCATTTAATTTATTCCCTAAAAAGTTTAGAAATCCTTTGGAATCCCTTGAAATCTTTTAAATATCACTGATATCCTGGATAGTTATTTAAAATCCTTTGAAATGTTCTAAAATCCTACGATGTTCTTTGAAAACCCTTAAAAATGTTTATATTTCTCTAAATCCCTTGGAATTTTTAAAAATACCTTTAACACTTTAAAATCCTTTAAAATACCTTGAAATTTATAACATCCATTAAATCTTGTGAAATCCCTAGTAA
>UWNZ010109715.1:1485-15194 GCA_900474215.1 Andricus inflator
TTCACTGTCTGAAGAAGAAAAAGAAGGTCGAGCACGAGGAACACCAGGTATTGGTTCGCCATTAGGTAAACATTCAAACTGCAAACTTAATTCTGCAAGAAGAAGCAGAGGAAAAATCCAGATAAATCATTTATGCGAAAACCTTTTCCCTAATAATAATTAATTTTGGGAAATGCACAAACTGCAAAGTACACCTATTTGCATGGTCTTTCAAGATGATATTAAAAGAACTTTCTGCACTCTCGCAAAGAAACTGCAAGTTTTGTGTCGCTGACTCTGTATATACACGTGTATGTATATACAATATAAGTGAAGTATATATAAGCAAGAGTGGCAGTAAACAGTGATAATCAATGACAAAAGTGAACGGTTGATGCGAATTCATTCATTGTGCTATACGAATCAGGGAAATGGATATTAATTACAAGATTTTAAAGTTATTATAGTGAATATGTGAGTTGTCGTGAAATAAATCGTAAGCAAGAAAGTATAATTCTATAAAAAGAAATAGATTCATTTAAGCGGAACACATTAAAATTATCGATTCAAAGAATTAGTTGCGTTAACTAACTCGAAAACCAAAGAGGTCCATTAGCCCATGTGCCAAGGTGGATCACAGTTACGCAGTACAAAAGAACACACACGCTCACGAATCAGGTGTTTATGACCCACAGATGCAGATGCACAAATACTACTGGCGTCACAGCATATGATGTTGTTTGCCACTCGTCATATTACGTAACTTTCTCAGACGATTTTGCTTGAAACATTTTCGACAGCTGTCTCACAACAATTTGCCTTTTCTCTGAGAAATTGAAAACGAATGTCCATGTTTTTGTGCATTTATGGAAGTTTGGGTTCTTCACAAAGACGGATCGTACTCTGATTGTCTACAAATAATGATTTCGCATCAACACATGGGCACTCGAAACTTTCTAATAACTCTCTCAACCACAGAAATTCTTTGCAGCATCTTCTGCTGCTACTTATTCAACTTCAGTATTACACATGTCACTCATTTTTGACGTTGTGCAGCTCATGCCATTGGAGCACTTGCTGAAAGAAATACATAACCGGTCGTTGATTTACGCGTTTCAATGTAACCTGCAAAATCTGCATCTGAAAACGCGGCTAATTCAAAATTCCTACCACCGCTTCTATACATTATTCCTTGATCGACAGTACTAAACTAATCTATGGTCTTGATACTGATGCTAAAGAAAAAAGAGAGCCGACTGCCTCACGATAAGGCACGTTGATTAATTTTTCTTCATTCTCCCCGATTGGATATAAAATAATATTAGGATGCATACTCACTCGCTTCGCATCAATCATTCGAAATTTGTCTACAATTTTTTCAATATATGCCGCTCTGATGGATGAACAAGATTTTGCTTTCTTGTGCTTTCTCTCTCTTAATCTGCATACCTCCAAAATTTGACATATCGCTGAAAGTTAACCGAGATTCATTCTCGAGATATTCTGCTACATATTTTAGCGTTCCATCTGATTTCGCAGCTACAAATCCATCACTGACAGATAGGGCTAAATACACATATATGTTATACTATTATGCGCGTCGATGAAAACACACTCATCGGCTTCACTATTTTCAATACTTGAAAGGTTCATGTTTCAGATGGTGGGACGACTTGTTATTGCACAACCACATCAGTATCCTGTCACTCATCTTGGTTTTCCTGGAAGCATACAGTATCCTCCTAATCCTCTTGCATAGAATCGACCGTTGTTTAAGTTAAAGTTTCGACATTCTCGTGAAATTTCACATGCCGCCATCACCCTGATACTTTTTTTATCTCCAAATTGTAGACTCTATCGATCGCTGAGACCCCGTGATATTTAATGAGAATCGTTTTTGTTGCCCATGCTTTGAACTTTTTGCTGAACTGCTTATGCACGTGAGCTAATGTCTTTAAAACAAAAATTCGTGGATATCCAATACTTGGTTTCTTGAGGCCCATTGATGATATACACTGCTACGTCTGCAGCCTCTGCCTGTGAGAATAATGGTAAATTCTTGTCCAGAATCATTGTACAAGCGCATTCCACTATTGTTCTGATTTTGCGTTCGGCTTTACTATTTTATACTGGTGTGTAGAGAGCTGTGTCTTCAATTTTGATTCCGCGCGATGCCAGGCATTCGTTCATTTTCCGTTCGGAAAATACTTTTCCATTATTAGAACCCAGTACATCTATTTCTTCATGGAACTTGTCCTTAAACCAATGTTTAAATTCTTTGAATTTATCTAAGACTTTTTCTTTTTTCTATTTTTCAGTTTGTTATCCAGCCGGCTTCCTGTTCTTCTGCGCGGTTACGCTTTTTGGCGAGTTTAAATGACAAGATTACATCTCGGAGAGACCAAATGAAAAGGTGATAACTCGTGGATGAAAATGAAAAGGTGTTATCTCACGCGGAGAACACTCAAAGTTTCAAAATCTCTTTTTTAAGGTTCTCTAGGGATTGAAGACGTGGGCCTAGACTATCCCATGCCATTTGTAGTATGCTATATTTGCTAAACAGGCTAGTTAAGATTTACGCCATGATTATCAGCTCTGATACCATTTCTCCGAAATACAACAACTAAGCAACCACGTTCTGTACCTTTTAAATGTGAGACACTATGGAATCTCCCGACGCCATCTTGTACTCGTGAAAGTTTCAGAATGAAATTTTGTCCGTTCGAATCCGCAAAACTCTAAATCAGTCTGATCGATTACGAATAAATCAGAAATCTGTTTACAATGCACGGACCCATTCGAAGTGAAAGCTAAATCGAGTTTGAATGACTCCGTATAATTAAGATTCATTCCTTTTCAGTTCAGACTGATATTTCGAGTTGATTCCGAGTGAGTTCACGATCATTACGCAGTCATCCCGGTTGATTCCGCGATAATTTGATATAACTTTTCATTCCAACGGAATCCGCCTGATAACAAAGTTTCCTTCCCAATAGCATTAAACGGCTATACGCAAGTTCATTTCAAACGATGCCGTAACATTCCTCCATCACTTAGATTGAATCAATTTTCATCCGCATACACTCCGAGTAACACGAGTTACACGAGTGGATACCGAAAGATTTCTAACCATTCCGCCATCAGTCAGAATGATTCCGTTTCATTTCGAATACAATTTTCGTTACATTACTAGTCACATTACTAGGAGTAAATTTAATTCTCGAAATAGTCGTCGCCACTATTGAAGAAAAATTACATAAATTCACTCTAGGGAAATGGGATGAGACAAAAAGAAAAGTCGAATTCCCCAAGCTAGACGATCCCATAAATTTTCTCTATAGAACTTTTTCAAATTCCATTTGTTATAACACACACGTTCTGGATTCCCTTGGAATAAATTCTAATTGAATTCGCACTCACTTTCGACAAAATAATAATCACTCGCCTACTTGTTATCTGGTTTGGACAAAATGCGGATTACGTCGAAAAAATTGTTATTTGCAGAAAGATTAAAAATGTTTTTAAGAATATAGATATATTATATTATTATATTATTATACTCACCAATATTATGAAGGACAACCGTAAATGATAGAACCAGAGTAAAAAGGATCATCATTTTCTTAACTGAAGAAAAACTGATTAATGGATTAATGGAGATTTTGGTTAGGAGTGTAACTAGTGATTATTCCGGTCTTTTATGAAAGTATGGAATATATATATGTACTGTAGTCGTTATCTCATAGATTATATATGTATCCAGCTTGTCCTTGTGAGATATTTATATTTTATTAATTAGTTCAAGGAACAAAATTTGATTACGTCAACCCCAGAAATTCAAAAATTCTATTTTTTAATTTTCATATGTACGTGTGTGTGTATGACACTTTTTCCTGTTTTTTCTTAACAGTGTTCTCCAGATTTGAAAATTTGAACAATTTCAAGGGTTTCCACTAGATTACGAGGAATTAAAAATGATTTTCTAATATTTGAATACCATTTCAAAAGATTTCACAGGGATCTTAACAGGATTGACAGATTTCAAGGTATTTCAAAGAATTAAGTCATAAAAATGAAAGCGTAAGCTAATTTTAAAAATTTACAATGAAGAGGAAACACACGAATTTTGCGTACATATACAATAAACCTGTGCTGACCTAAAATTTTATTAAATTTTAATCTTAATCCTATGTAGTACTAAAATGATCTGGGGGTCTTTCGAATCCGATTAAAGAACAAGCGTCACTAATTTGTTACTTCAGTTGAAAAATACCAAAAACCTTAATTTTTTATGTTCGTACTATCTATTTTTCTCTGTTTATTGATATTTTCTCAATAACACATGGAATTAGCAAGTATACATTCCATGAAAGGAATTGTTCATTCTAGATTACAGTTTTTTATTTTCTTAGTGTTATCAACAAAGTGATTTATACTTGTTTTGTCGTTGAATTATGTAAGAGTAATCATGAATCAGGGCCAAAGACTGAAAGAGAACAATTGTCAATTCAGCAAAAACATCATTGTGAAATCTTGCATTCAATTCGTCACCAAATCTAGTAAATTGTACCTAAAATTTTTTTAATTCGCCAAATCAAGCTCAAATCATACTCTTTAAATCTGGGCCAAGGACACGAATAAACATCACGTGATTCCTAAGCAACAATAAAAAAATTTTACCCGTGGAATGGAAATTTCCGCGAAGCTAAAAATACAGGATTCGCCGTGTGCGATAATTCGTTATCATAATTATTCCTTGAAAAAATAAATATTTGACCTTCATAAAGGAAGATCAAAAATAAATTTTATTTTTTTCGAATCCAAAAAATTTCATTCCCTCCCCCTCAGTAAATATTTTTCTTGATGGCAACATTTTTTTTGTCCATAAATTGACTTTTAATAGGACTGCACTTTGCCGAAATTTGAGTTTGATTGGAGGACTTTTGAAATAAAGCTCCACGTGTACTCCTTTTTGAAATTTGAAAATATAACCATTATCTTCTAATTATATTATTATTAAGAGTTAATCGCTTTTTATTAATAACTGGGATTTAAGAAATAAGACTTGCACTTAATTCTATGAATTTTCCCAATGTTTAGGATTTGGCGATGAGTTGAATGCACAAGATTTCACAAATTATGATACGAAATTTTCTAAACTTTCAAATGGTTATTCTTTGAAAGCGGTGATTTAGCTTCTGCAAAGATATTCATTCACATTTGCAGTGAAGCATGCATTTTTAAACGGTCAATATAATTTTACCAAAACCAGTGTATCGATGAATATCTTGCCGTTTAGATTTCAGTCATGATTAATTGGTAATTTTACATAATTTTGCCTAATTCAGTGCCATAATCAGTGTAAGGAATGCATATAAACACCGAAAATGCAGAAGATACAAATCTTTTAAGCTCAATGTGAAGGGTTAATGCGCATCATTGTACCCCAAAAGAATAAGGATGCTTCCCTGCCGCGCCTTTCTGTATCCACTCCGCCTCTGGTTTCAGGGAGGGCAGGGCAATAACTGCCCATAGCACTTCGGTAAAACCTATTATGCTATACCCTAAAATTTAACGATCTCCCAGGTCAGTCTTTACCATAAGGGCATACACTGATTTGCAGGAGATGTCATGAAAATCTTCTGGTTCGAGAAAACAATCCCCCAGATATTCGTTTCTGAGGCACGGCAGTGCATCATATTCACAAAGTATGTGATGAGCTGTTTCCTTAGGAAAATCACACTTTCTACAACGAGGGTTGTCTCCGATCCACATGGTGATCAAGTGTTTTCTCCTTCGGCAGTGTCCAGTAATCATCCCTACTATGACATTAATCTGCCTTCTTTCCATGTTTAAAAGTTCATTAGTCCTCTTACTGCACGTACCAGATATAAAATTCGTAGAATGCACCATTATTTTGGTTTCCCTCCAATATCTGGCATGCTACTCCGAGAGACATTTACCAAGGGCTCCATTCGCCGATGTGTACGAGATACCGCAGCAGGATTCCGAACGAATCGGATGCTGTAAAGTTGCCATCTTAGCCAGTGCATCTGCTTTCTCATTACCTTCAGTATCTTTATGACCGGGAACCCAAATCAGATTGACCCAGTTTTTACCGATAACCTTAAGAAGATCTTCAAGGCAACTCCAGACTAGTCTGAAATTAAACTCTTCAGATGCAAGAGCCCTAAGTACTGCTTGGCCGTGAGAACAAATGTAAATGTGCTGGCCTTCATAAGACCGCTTACAAAGTTCCTCCAGGCAAGCTTTCATAGCTATTATTTTGGCCCGGAAAACCGTAGCGAATGTGCTCAGTGCTGTTCTTATCTCAGCCCTGGGCTTTTTCCCATAGATTCCAGCCCTTGTTCCCACGGAGTTTTTAGAGCCATCTGTATACCAAACGAGACCTCGTGTAAATAATTCTTCTCTTCACTCTTCATCATTCCATTCTACCCTTTCAGGGAAGATGACCTTGAAGAGTTTTATGAAGGGCAATTTCCTTAAAATAACATCAGTTTACCTAGCGAGAATATTATCCTCACACAGCATACGTTGACCGATATCGTGCAGATCTTTTACCTCATCAACATTAAGGTTACAACCTACTAGCAGTCTATAGACTTCCGCCACCGCAATCTTTCGAAAAGGTGCAACGGCGGGATGTCCAGAATGACCTCAAGAACTGCTGTTGGTGTTGCTTTCATAGCACCAGCGATCGCCAAACAGAAAACCTTTGGAGGCTTTCCAGTTGTTTAACATTACTGATTAGTTCAGTCCTTGGCAATCATATCGTTGATGCGTGTGCTATTATGTGTCTGATTATCATTGTATATAACCAGTACGTAATCCTGGATTTTAAACCCCAGGTTTTTCCTATTGCACATCTACAGAACCAAAAAGCTATCTGAGCTTTTTTTACCGTTGTGTCAACATGGAGTCTGAAGACTAATTTAGGATCAAGTATTAATCCTAAATACTTCGCTGATTTTGAAAATTCTCTTTTTTTAATTTTAAACTTTATTACAAAAATGGAAAACAGGTATTGAAGAAAAGCAAACACGAAAGGTTGAGACAATCGAACTAGAATTATTTAGATTGAAAAATACTTTGAGATAAATAACTACAATTTATTATAAACAAATCTACAAGGGTAAATATGTAATTTTTCATCTTAGTTATTTGATTTAAATGACAGATTTAAGCATTGCGATTAGCGATATATATTTTATTGTCCTCATGTCACTCCGGATCTCCAATCTACATTCTGCATGCAACGATTTATATTTTTAGAATGATAAGTTTAAAATGCCTTTTTCTTAATTAAAACTATGAAACTGCAACTTGAGATAGCAAAAAGTATTACGTAAAATGTAAATTTTACGTCAGTTTCCTCAGAATCATAATTGTGCTTTTTTCTTCTTATTACAGAAATATCACATCGTAAAGAATAATTTAAAACAAATATTGAATATTCTCGAACAAAATTCTCTTTTTTAAATATCACATTTACTCACACGAGATTTTTTATCTCGAATCATGTCAAGAGCGAAAAATAAGAATTATGTTCGACTCACAATAAGTATTTAAGAAATTAGGTAACCTTTCATAGTTCGTAAATATGATTAGAGTCCGATTTTTACATCTTATTTATTCAACATGCCCTAATTAAAAATTTTATTTATATCAATGGCTGGCCTTTTTGGAAACGTATTACGTCTCATTTGCAGACAAGCTTTATCTATTAATTGTAAATTGTCAGATCGGATAACACTTTCATATCTAAAATCGTGCATGAAAAAATATAATCCCTCAAAATGGTTTGAGATGCGAAAATTTGTCCAAATCATTGGCCAAGCAAATTTGGAAAATGACTAAATGGGCATTACTTTAGATAATTATGTAAGAGCAATGAAAAACTTTTGTGAAAAAAATTGATTGTAAAATTTAAATTTGCAACAGAAAAGCGTATAAAACAAATTTTTAAAGTAATGCCGAATCTAGTGTTTCCTTAGTTATTTTTTTACAATTAATTGTTTTGATTTCACAAATTGAATCAGTTGAAAAATTTATTCTATATCATATAGAAATAAGTTTCTCTATATGCAGAAACAATTTTGCAATGACAAAACAAAGGGTACAATATATTTCAATACCAAACGATTCCGTGGTATCACCAGGGTCAGACTGTCCGATTTCATAGGAAATCGGAAATAGCATCAAATATTAAAAATTAGAAATCGAACGTCACTTGAGCATGTGACGTTCCTCAAGAAAAGGCCACACTTTTTCGTTACGGATTTAAGTATTCCCTGACATCTTAAGTCCAAACGGAACCCTCTAGACTGAAAAATGAGGCACCGCGACACTTTTGAATTTTCGAGAAAAACTTATTTACCTAGTAGAAAATTTGCTATTGGGACATGCGTGGCCCAAGCTCGGAATCCAATTATACCACTTTTGGCGCAACATTAATCGACAGTCTTGAGCAATCATTGACTGAAGCTTGGGATGATAACGCCAATAGCAAGTGTTGGCAGCCATTCATGGTCCATGACTAGTAGCTAACACTGTCCAATGATCTCGAAAGCATCGGCAAAGATTGGGAAAAATTTTTTCAGTATAAAAAATTATTATTCATACCGCTCAAATGTGTTTCCTTATCTTTGCCAATGCTTGCCCATATTTGTTCCAGGAAAAAAGGGGAAAAGAACCTGTGTTATGTATGGGAGAATATAGATAGAAGATATATGGTGGGATGGGGACAAAGAAAGGGAAAAGTTAGTAAAAAGTGAGTAGTTTGAAACTGCAGGTTCAAAATGCGAAGAGGAAGAATAAAAAGGGCAGAGTAATGAGAGGAATAGTAATGACAGTGAAGAACGAATGTTTAATAGGGAAGGACAAGAAAGAGACGAAAGAACAAAAAGAAAGATTAAGAGTAAAAGAAGTAAAGATGGGAGGAGGGAGGTAAAAGATAGTGGAATGTATGTGAATGGTGATATGCAGGAGAAACCAAAGTAGATTTTAATACAAAAACGGGAGATAGAGGAGGAAGGAAATGGGGGGGAAAGCGAGGATGAAAATCCAATGGCAAGCTACTAAATCGAAAGGGAAAGAAATTGGTTAAGAGCTTGGAGGAGATGAGACGGTTTATCTTAAACAGAAATATAGAGAGAGATAAAAAAGGAAAATAAACACGCTCAGGAGGAGAAAAGGGAATGGTAATTGATTATGTGATAGCGGATGAGGAGGTAACATAGAAGGTCAAGTAGCTAGAGGAAAGGGATATTATAGATTCAAATGACTTTCCTCTAAGAGTGACTTTGCAGGGAGAAGAGAGTAATAGCAATGAGGATAAAGTGAAGTAGTGAGATAAAGATCAGACAGAGGGTATTAGTCAATAGAAGGAAAATAACATTTTAAGGAAAAAGTCAGGAATATGAAAATGGGAAAGGAAAAAGTAAACCAGGTGATGGAAATAATGACAGGAGAAATGAACAATGTATTAGAGTGCGCAGGCAGAAAAGAAGTTAGCGAAGGAGGGGATGGAAGTGGATGGGATGAGGAATGTAAAATGAAGAAGAAGAAAGTGAGAAAAGAGTTAAGAAAATGGAGAAAAGGGAAATGTAGTGGAAAAGAATACAGGAGAAAAAGAGGAGTATACCAGGTTGTATGATAAAAAGGAGAAGGAAAATAAAAGGTTTTAAGAAGAGGCGGAGAAGGCTACCAAGGAGGAAGAGGTTTAAAAGTTAGTAAATTACTGTTTTTGGCCTCCTTTAACTTATAAGGTTCTTTTTCTAGGCAAAATATAATTCTTAAGTTAAAAATAAGTGCTTTCGTCAAGAAGAAGAATCTTGTAAGTAAAAGAAGTTGATCGGTGAATTTCTTTATTAGAATTATTAAAAACATTGATAAAATTATGTTGTTGAATGGCAAACCATTATATCTGTGCAGAAACTAATTCTACGACATTGAAATATAACCATTATCTTTTAATCATGATAATATTGTTGAGAGTTATACGCTTTTTATTAATAATTAGGAAAGAATTTGTCTAAATTATCTAATTTTGTTTTAGCAAAAATGGTTTAAATAAAAAAATATTAATGTTTCCTTTTTTGAAATATAAAATTTAACTCTCTGCTTTGGGATCTGACGTTGCATCTGATAGCTGACAAATCTTGTATTTTTAGATTCGCAGAAATTTCAATTTCACGAATAAGTATTTTTTATGGTTGCACAGCAATCACGCATTAATTATTCACGTTCTTGGTCCAGATTTAGAGATAATATTCACACTTGATTTGATGAATTTTAAGAATTTTTAGGGGGAATTTTCTAGATTCGGCGATGAGTTGAATGCGCAAAATTTCACAAAATTATGATTATGTCGCAAAATTTTCTAAACTTTCAAACGGTTATTCTTTAAAAGTCGTAGATTTAGTTGCTGCACAAATATTCATTTTTGAAGAGAAACATGCATTTTCAAACGATCAATACAATTTTACCAAAACCGGTGTAGTAATGAAGATATTGTCGTTTAGTTTTCAGTCATGATTATTTGTTAATTTTACATAATTTTACCTAATTTAAGGGCGAAATAAGTATACAGAGAGCATTCAAACGCCGAAATTGAAAAAGATGCAAAATACTATAGAGATTCGCTGAGATCATTTTCTTTGCTACAAACCCTAAGTAAAACTGCGTTAAGACCATGGTTCATGCGATGCTTTGGCACCTTGAATTTAAGGCATTATGTGCTACGTAGCACGAGTTCAAGTCCAGTAGGCACTTTTATTTTTATTTCTTTAAACAGCCCAGGACAGTTGACTATTCCTTAAGAATGTTATATAAGAATCAAATTTCGGGGAATCTAAATCTAGCACTGATCCTTAGGATGTTAAGTAAGGATCGAAATGCAGAATAATCGTGGTCATTTCCACACATTGGCGTGCCTAATTGCCTTGCTGCGAAGCGTAAGAAATGATTCCGGACCCTTTCAAGCCTAGTTAGTTAGTTGGTTTGTAATGTGGGCGCGGGTGCCAATGAGCCTATTGCTCCACAACCGTGTTTATTCTCAAGTTAGTACACTGAATATGGCCACCTTCACAGAGTTTTTAGGTCTGAGTTCATTTCGTTGTTTCCAACGTCCTGGAAATATACCTCTTAGGTGCCAGGCGTACCCCATCGCACATTGAATAACGTTGACCTCTTTGCACAGAAGAGTGAGCCCCACCCACTCTGCCATCCGACAACCTCCCTAGCTAGGCGATGGAGAGGGATGACGAGGATAGGGTGGAAGGAGCAGTCCATCTGAAGTCATTAATCATTATTTAGATGCATAGATTCAACGCCCTGTCATGGTGTGTTATGTAATAGTATATGTATGTGTTCATTTCCAAAAATCGACCAGTGAACATTGAGCGAGAGTCCCCTCGACATGTAGCCTCATCGCAAAGAGATCGCTAACTCTTTTCCCAGACTTCGCAAAGTCGACTAGTTACTCAAAAGCAATTTTCCCCTCGACATGGAGCTTCTTCCTTTGTAGGTAACTAGCCTCTTTCGAGGGGACCTACAGTTTATGGTGGGTTCCGAAACACCAAAGCCTTGGTAGAAGTACATAGAAAAATTTCCATTGGTGCCGGTATAGGAATCGAATCCCAGGCCTCCTGCTTAAAAGCCTGACGTGCTATCGCCTGAACAAAAATTTTACTGGGGTGACATTATTACCGATGGGTATTCAAGAATGGGTCAGATCGAGGATAGGTATAGAACTTTTAGCGTGAGTTCGTTGTGAAATTTCGGAGCATTTCTTGTAACAAAGCCCAATGACCGGATAGCTTTGTTTGCAGTATCAGTTGTCTGATCTTTATAAAACAAATTTGCCTAACGGTATGTTCCCAGATCTCGCACCTTTGACACCCTGAGTCAGTCTTGTTCATCAATCTCGTATTGATGTATGAGTACAAGTTTCTTTCAAGAGAATTTTGTAACTGTGCATTTTTTGACGTTAAACTGCATCCCACGCACCAGGCCTGGGGATGATCAAGGCCATCCTGAAGGTCGACGCATTCTAAGTGGGAGGCAATTTTTTTTCAGAAAACATCAGCATGGAGCAAAAAAAAGTAAGTTCTAATCATCTTAAAGCCATCCTTAAAATGCAGAATGAACGTGAGATGGCCAAGATCCGTTTCCTGGGGCACGCTAGAGGTTACATGAAAGAGAGAATATTGGCGGACTGCCTGGAAGCTGTTACGGTTGAGTTTGAAATGTTTGGTGTTTCACAACATTTTCGAATAAAAAATGATACCATTTTTAATGCCTAGTCCTAATATCTTCTAATTTTCGATGCTTGAATTTGAGAAATTATTGACTTAATTTTTCATTGTTTTGGATTTTTTCTGGAGTCATTTAATTAAAAATTGTTCATTTGCGAAATTCAATTCAATTACGAAATCGTCCTGATAATTTTAATATTTAAAAACGGCAAAATTGCGAAACAAAAGTCATTTCATGATTATGACCACAAATATTAGAGAACGATAAGGTAACTTTCATACATTATGTAACATTGAACAGGGGGAGAGGATTAATTTTTGTGACGCCTATGTTAAAGTTACATACACTTATTATATAAAAAGCGTTACTATACATGCTAGAATGATCTCGTAACATGTTCAGTACTGCAGTTGTTACACCACGCCGTGAGTTATACACACTGTTCACGAAATGTGGATCATCACTGTTAGTCTGCTCTGTGCCGTGGCAATTTTCCCTAATTTTATTGGTAAATATAATAACAAAATGTGCATATCTCTAGTTTTCAGTTCATTTTGGGTGGAGGTACATTTACTTTATATTCGATATCGACCAGATTAAAATCTCTTTATACTCCTAGCTGAAAGTTAGGGTACCTCGATATTTTTCAACAATTTTAAATGGGTGTCATATCGTTAATATAGTTTCCACACAGTTTTGGGCGCTGAATCCAAATCCGAAATCTTTCATCATGTCAGTTTTTTTTAGGAAATTGACGCTTTTGGCGACGGCAACGTTTTTTTTTTTAGTAGTATGATGCTTGACGCTGTTTTTGAGCCTACTCAATTCGATTTAGCTAAATCCAAAATATATTGTATAACTTACAAATGTTTGCCATTCCTAATAAGGTTTGTCACTGTTGAGAGTTTTTCCCTGACGCTATTGTTCCTCGTGGTCACTTTTTTTAGGGTCTGCCACTCGAAGGCTCTCGACCGCTGGTATTTAGAGTTAGTAGTGTTTATTGTGGTGGCTCGCCCGTTCGGCTGGGATGTAACTAACTTTCTCTTTTCAATTCACTTTCGACTTTCCTGCGGGACATCATGGCCAGCTTCCACAACCGAGTTCAACGAGCTACATTCCTTTAAATTAAGACTATTACTGATTCAGGTTTCCAACCTTTGTCTCTCGGCCTGGTTATGACTCTCGCTGGGAGAGGTGGTACCGCGCTCGCAATTAATTGTACATTTCAAACTCGAAGTTAATACTCTACTACAAAGTGTTCTCAATTCAAATAAGTGATCCTATCACAGTGCTAAGTGTTACGGATTATTTTGAAGTGATTTTCCCGACTCGATCGTCTTCTGGAGTTATGGGAAGTGACGAGTCGGATGACATATACTTCCAGTTGCTTCGTGTTCGATCGCTCCAAGAACGATTGTGGTCGTAACTTTTGGAGCCTACAACTGGGCAAA
>UWNZ010110097.1:0-16769 GCA_900474215.1 Andricus inflator
GTAATTTTTTTTGAGACCATGAAAAACCGGCAAATGAGAGCGAGTTTATTTTTTGAAAGATAAGTTAAAAAATATTTAGTAGAAAACCTTTCCAATCGCTTTAAATATCTGTAACTTATATGAAAATACGCAATTTTTAATAAGATCGATTTGACTTTTTTTTTTAAACTTTAAGAATAAAAAATTCTAAATCTATTAAAAATTATACAATTTTTAAATTGAGTTAAAAATTGCAGTCACTGAAAATTGTTCAATGTGAATTCATTTAAAATTGTTTTGCAATTGTTTAAAACTGAACTAGACATTTAAAAATTTAAACCCCAATATTTGAATAATTTTTTAAATAATTGCGAATCGTTCAAATTTCCGATTGCTAGATTTTTAATTTCGAACGTTATAATTTCAACTGTTATTTTGTAGATTTTTAAATCCTAACAGAAATTGCTAAATTTTGAAAAGTATAATAAAAGTGTACAAAAAGTATATAAAAGTATATAAAGCTGTAATATAATAAAAAAAGTTTTAATTTCACAATTGAAATTCTAATTTAAAAAATTTTCAGTATAAAAGGAAGTTTAGAATCCTTCAATTTTGAATGCTTGCAATTTAAAATGATGTAATTTGAAACCTTTTTTGGAATAATAACATTTTCAAGGTTTATTATTGAAAATTCTTTAATTTTTATTGAGTTGGAAGGGAAGAGCTTTTTCTTTTCATTTTCTTTTCTGAATGGGAAAAGGGTATTTTTTAAAAATAAGTTAAAGGTGATCTAATTTTGTGCTCTTAAAATTGTTCTTAAGCTCAAAGGGGGGAATTTTTTATTTTCAATTGTTTTCTAAATTGCTTTTTTTTATTTTTAACATTTTTTTTTTAGTTGGAAGGGAGTAAATTTTGACCTTCAACTATTTTCTGAATTGGAAAAGGGACATTTTTTATTTAAAACATTTTTGTTCTGCTTCAAGGAAGAAAATTTTGGTTTAATTATTCTCCGAGTTGCAAGGGGCGTTTTTTAATTTTTAACATTTGTTTTTTTCTGAATTGCAAGAGGAAATTTTGTTTGAATATTTTAAATGGGCTTAAGTCATGCAAATTTATTACGTTTAACATATTTCTTAAGATCCAAAGGTAAAATTGTTCTTGTATAACATTTTTATTGAGCTGGAAGGGAGGACAATTTTGTTTTGAATTGGAAGAGGACATTATTTGTAAGATATTTAATGAGTTGAAGGTGGACCGGGAAAAATTGTTGTAAACCGGGGAAAAAAAAATTTTAACGTGCATCCTGCGTAAGATACTGAACTAAGATGTCTGAACATATTACCTTTAATATTTTAGATTTTACATATTATTATGATTTAGTATCCAAATTTTAATATCTATTTTTCTCCGTGTGTTATTACGACATTCATATAATCAATCTTATACATAATTTTTAACACAGAAAATAATAATTTCAATTTAAGCTGGTTTCGAGCTTAAATGAGTTATTTGAAAATAAAGAGAAGATCGGGTCTCATTAAAAATTTTTGTCGCTGAGATATAAATGATGATCATGCAAAAAAAAATTATGCCCAGGAAAAATCAGAAAAATATCATGATTTTATTTTTCTCTATAAATATGTTACATTTTGGCAAATATAGAACACGCCCGACGCATGTGCAGGTTTCCAGCATCATCTATCGATTCCCCGGTGCAGCGGCCGGTGGAAGTTTCTGGAATTCAGTGGAAACTATTCAAAAATAGTTGAAATTCTTCAAAACGCTTTCGAATTTATAGTTTATCTATGAAATCTTAATTGGATTAAAATTTTACAAAATTAATTTCGAAATATTGTTTACTTGATTTCTAATTAAGTTTTATTATTTTAAGCACGCGCAATCGAATACAATCAAATTTCTTTATATCACTTTTTTGATAAACAGAATACAAATTTTGTATCTTTTTGAACAATTTATCTTGGAATTGAAACTATATTTAAATGTTTTAATTTGGTATTTAGTATTAAAATAAGAATCAGAAAGTCTCGAGTGGTACTAAAATAAGACCACTGGTGAGAACCTGGAGTCATTATTATTTTGCATTGAAAATAACAGTTATCATATTCAAAAACAGGACACGCAAAAATGATATCGTAAAAATAGACATCTCTAGCTTTAACAGCGAGTTTTCCAGAAATTTCTGAGAGTCTATTATTTAGAATCTTCCATCTGTTTGGCACAGATTCTCGTAATTTAATGTGCATCAGAATATAATTGTGCAAACATTAATTATTTTAAAAAAGGTGAATTTAGAGAAAGGTGCCATGAGAAGGAAAAACAATTGCTATAAAGTATACATTCATGTATTTTATTATATCTTTTGTAATCGTACAGCCTGACTCATAAGATGATTAATAATTAACATAACAATATTATCTGCGATTACATGACGAAAACATAATATGAATTCATAATAATTTGTGCATGCACAGAGCTAAAATTCTATTAAATTTATCGAATTTTCCGTAAATTTAACAAATTACATATACACATACTTTTTTATTTGACATTCATACATTTTTCAATGTCTGGTAAATGTTTACATTAACATACGCACACTTTTACATTAAATTGTCATACACACAATTGTGGTCACTTTGGTACTACAAGTCAATGAATTAAAACTGTCAGGAATTATGATTTGAATCGAAAAGATAACTTTATTAAGAAAAAGCTTACACAATTGGATATATACAGATCTTTGTAAAAATTACGCTGGAGATGCTTTTCATACAACGACCAACGATCTTCTCATAATTTGCAACTGGCCTCTGAGTAATCTCGGATCCTGACAATAAACTTAATCTCCAAGAAAACCAAATCGGTACATACACCCCATTTCGGTTTATTACTTGAAACTCTCTCTTTTGCCGATTTTCAAATATTCATAGCAAATATTGCTAAACAATCGTGCAAGAAAGTTTTTAAACTTTTCCAAACCTTTGAACTTTTTCATCAAATAAGATTCACCATGAAACTACTTTCTCGAGATTTACAAACCTAACAAATATTTCACCAAAAGGCGCAACAGTTCCCCATTAAATTTCTGCGGCGCAATTGCAGTCAAGCGTCGAAGAGTACATACATGTAACCGTTTTTTTTTGTATCTATAGCCCCTCGTATTTCGTCTGCCAGCAAGAGGAAGGTTAACACAATGTGTCACACACACAGCTTCATGCATCTGCTCACTCACACATTCAGAAATTCATACATTTAGCCTACCTCCCCTCTTCATTTTTTTCTACAAAGGCCGTTAAACTTTGCATTATCTCCGATGCACGATGCACCGAAATAGTACTACCTGTGTTCTGTGCCAATAATAAACCGCCAGCATCTAAAATATCTAAACCCAACCATCTCATCATCAAAAAAGTGACCTTCATAGCCCTAGATCTAGCTTGAAGATTCTAGAACGCAATTTCCTGCGAGCCCTTTCAAATACGCACTTCCAACAAGGAGCCCCAAGGTGACCTTAGTCACGGAAATTCCCAAACGTCTCGCTAGGAAACCAACACTTGCACAAACTGCGTAATATCATGTTTTCATCCGTGCCTCCTCTTTCATACCTTTTTCTAGCTCTATCTCGCTCGTTCGTCCCTGGCCGTTAATTTCCAGCACATCAACAATACTGCCGGGTGGGGAAGCCGGTTAGGTCAGGCTGGGGGTACGGGGATCTGGCGAATGGAACGTGCCAGAAGTTCCGTCCACGATCAATAACTCTCGTTTCCCAGTTTTCCAAGCCTGGCTTTCAGAAAATGGTGAAATAACTTGTAAATCGTGAAGATTATTGTCGTACTGAGCTGAGGCGAAAATATTACAACGCAGATGGCAGTTTAAGAGGGTCAAAATTTGATTTTAAGAAACAATGCGCGGGGAGGGTAAGGGTCGGCAGGGCGAGCGCGTCGGTGCCTCGAATGTTCTGGAAGTTACGCCGCAGCAGGCTATAAAAGGCGGTGCTGTCGCGGAGCCGGCGTATTCGTAAACAAACCATCGTGACGCTCTGAGCTACAAGGAACAAGTCAAGATTTTCTTCAACCTCCCACATATGTGGTGTCATCATCGACGCTGTTTACCAATATCGTGATACAATGTAGACACTGCGGCTGTTGTGCGGAGTGCGACAGTGTACCGTATGTATTCCATACGTTATATTCGGTTTTAGCTCCTAATAGGCTGACTGTCGAAGTTTCAAGGTCGCGTCCTTCATTTGCATGAGAATGTGCGTCGTTACGTTTTTCGCAGTTCTTCATTCATTTTAGTCATGTTTTTTTTACGATTTTAGCCTAAGTTGCTGGAATATATAGTAAAATTTCAAGAAAATAATTTGATGACGTTGCAATTTAGAATTTAATCTTCGACAGTTGGTACTCTAGACTTTAGTATTGAAACTGCATATTTCTTGTCTTGTAGACTGGTGTGGAATTAATGCAAAAATCACATCTGTTGTTTACGAAATTTCAGGAGGAATATATAAATCGAAATAGAAACTATGCAAATTTTTAATATGTTGGTAATAGCAATAGCAGATGTGGATTTTGAATTAAATTATTGAATACATATTATACTCTGCTGAATAATTTTCGTTTTATTGAGAATGTATGACTAACAATTTTTATTTGTTATAACCATTTTACTAGTTGATTTAACTATTCAGTTAAAGTTAAAATAATGTGAATTGTTAAAAACTAATAAAATGGTTTAAAATTAATAAAAACTGGAAGTTCACTTGTTAGTTAGCTGTACTCATTTTTTTTAGTGATATAATGCAATATTATGAAACAAATTTCGTTAAATCAATTAGTCAATGCTATAAATTTTGTGAATTTTGGGGATAAAACATGTGCTACTTTCAGAAAAAGCTGAGAGCATGCTTTTTTGTGGGCTTTACCAGAAACTGTTCCATTGGGCTTAAAAAATTCGAGTAGAATCCGCAGAAAAAATGTCTACTGCGCATTTAGTCAGATTAGACATTTTTTTCTCCGTGGTCGAATGCTATAAACATATTTCGGTAAAATAAAGTAAAATATCTGCTTTATTTGATCAGAAAGTGTTTATAATTGTTGAATTTGTAAGCTATTGAAGTACAAGTCAATTGTTCGATGTTTTATCCCAATTCGTTTAAAAAAAAAGTATTTTATAAAAGTGCAAAAAAAGATTCGCTCATTTTACAAAATGGTGAAACAATATTTTTTCTTGCAAAGTTTGCTGAAAGTTCTGTATAAAAATTTGCAAAAATCTGTGTGTCCATATTCTGTACAATTAATGTAATTATACCAATATAAAAGATTTTTTCTTCGTTCATTTTTTAAAAAAAGTGTCCATCGAGCCCTGTTTTATGCCAAACTTGTATTTGATTAAAAAGTAACATTTTGGTATTATTTTTTATAAATTGTATTATTGACTGAAAATAACTGGTATAGTAAAAAATTGAACCTTCATTTTCAATAATTGTACAATCTATTTTTTTAATCTGCTAAATGTACAGAATTTTCGGTAAAAATTTACAATATATGTCAACTTCACACGAAATTGTTAATTTTGACAGAATATTTCAAATAAAAAAGAAAAAACATTTGAAAATTGCGATATGTAATAATCCACGATTTACTGCGTCTGTAAGTTTAGCAGATTATTTTTCATGATTTTCAAGATAATTATGTTTTTTTATGCAAGTCATTTTTTTTATGAAAGTTGGTAATATTATGCAATATATTTATCAATAATGTTATCAAAGGGCAAAAAATAATAACATTTTTGTATTATCTGTAAAAATTATTCAATTTTAATATTCGAAAAAATCTAATATTGATTATTATAATACAATACGTACCAATTATTTGTATACAGTGAAAAATAAATAGTATAAGCTAATAAATAACATGTACCCAATTAATTATCCTGAATTTCGTTGATCAAAAATTTATGTAAGTTCGGTTGTAATCTTTGGTTCGTCGCGTTTTGTTTCTGGCTTTTCTTCTCGTTTTTCTGCGGGAACACCAGTTTTCACGATGTCAACAAGCCTTTCCGCTCCATTGGGAGTCAAATCCTAAAAATATTAAAATTTATCATTTATTTCCAATTTATTTTAATTAAAAAATGACTAGAATTAATTGTTCATTTCTAAAGATTGAATATTACCAAACATTATTAAGATGTTGCTACTTGAAGGAAAATTCACCCAGAAAAATATTTGCATTTAATTAAATAAATAACATCACTTTTTAAATTTAACACAGAAATAATTTTAAATACATAAGACAACAAATTTATTTGATCTTAAAGAATGACTCAGCTCGCGTTTTTTTGTTTGAAGAAATTATTTCTTTAATAGGTTTTCTTTACTTTAAAAAAAAAAACATTGTTTTGACTGAAAGAAATTAAAGAAATAACTTCCTTGTATTGAAGAAAACAAATTTCTTTAAATGTGCAATTCCATGTAAAGTAATCTGAAGAATTTCATCTATTGTTAGTAATTTTAATGAAAATTCTAGTATCCGTTATCTCAGGTGTTAAAAGAAAACCCCTAAAATAATTTTTGAAAATTTCAAGAATTTAGGAGATATTCAACATTGAAAATATTGATCCTTTTTTTTATCTTTCATAACTTTGGTGATTTTAATGTTACAATTTATTTTTATTTAAATTATTTATAAGACGCAATTTTGAAGATAATTTTTTGAAAAAAAAAATTTAATTTCAAAAACTTTTTGAATTTTTTAAAAACAAATTTTTAAGCTCTATTTTTTGATTCACATATATTTTTCTCCATAAAAAATATGTTTGAAAAACTAAAGTCACGGTAAATTACTATTTCCGGCACTAACATTTTGCTGGGGTCACCCCTTTAATCTACAAATAAATTCAAAGGTTATTTTGGAATCTTATAGGAATAATTAGATAAAGGAATTTTTATAGCAATTTTTGTAAGATTTTTTTCAATTTTTATGATAGCTAGATATTAGAAGAGTTTTTTTTTTTTTATAGAGCACCCTCCGGGGTTTGGTGCGTGCAACCATCCGTATGCTCTCACTCGCTGACTGAATGAGGGTTTCGGGCGCTTCTCTTTTCGAATGAGTCGAAAAACACTCCAATGGCAGTAGGTAAGCATTTACAACAATTTGAAATTTTGTAACTATTCTAAATATCTAGGTTAGAATAGTTCAAACTAAAAATCGAAAGAAAGCGTAGGAAAAAGGGAATGGAAACGTCTGGCCTTCACTATGATTTTTCAGAGATCAAGAGGTCTTCAGGCTTATTCCAAAAATTAGATAGATACCCTTTTTTATTTTTTAAGTTTGGACGGCAATTAGTGTAGAACATTTAAAATATTAAAATGAAAATTCAAATGAGCAATTAAAATTTCTCTGGCTGATTTCATGCGAGAATTTATTAACTTATGATGTAAATATAATTTATAAATTATATTAATTTGTTTATTGAATCAATTAAAGTTTTACTGATTTCACCCACAGTAGATAATCACATAAAAATACTCAAATATATTTAAAGTAGCTATTTACTTAAAACACAATAGGCTTTATTTATTATTTTTTAATTCAAATTTTTTTTTTATATAAAACGGCATTCTTAGAATTTTTTTTTAATGCAACAAATACTCCTTTATAAGATTTAAACAATGTCATCCACAATTATTTTATGCAATTTTCAAAAATTTCTATTAATGCTATTTTCGACTCTTTAAAAAACAATTCGTGACAATTTTTTTTCACTGAAAGGTAGAAGGATAATATATATTAGTATTTTTAATTAATTATATCTACTGCACTGGGGTTTTCGCTATTTTTTTTTTTTTTTTATCAAATTAAAGTTTTCTATGAAATGAAATCAATTTTCTGATCTAAATGAAAAAAAGTTGAGAAAACGAGAGAGATTCCGCAGTATGAGCCAGACCTTGATAATTGTGCATCAGTGAAAAAAGTGTTGTCAATGATAATTAGCAATTTCCTTTTCTATAGTATGGTCGAGAAATATCATCGGCACCATCCTCTCTAAAAAGATAGAAAAAGCAAGGCCGAACGGATTGGGAAAAAGCAAGGAAAATTCTTTGGTCCATTCGTGATTTTTCACGAATCGACCTTTGATGGGTCTAAAAGTCGTATTGCCATCTACCTTTTGGGGCGCGGTGATAGTTAAAACACCGTCAGACGAAAGGCTTGAGGTAACATTCATCACATCGTGAGTCGATGGCAGGACGTATCTTCGGACAAAGTGTCTTTGGATAAATCCGTGTTCGTCTTGTCTCTCCTCGTGTTTGGCCTCGACAATAACACAATTATCCCGCGTCTTCACCGTGATTTCTTCCGGTGAGAATTGCTGAACATCCAAAATCACCTGAAAACAAAACAGGATTTAAACGGTACTATCTTTTTCCATCTATTGTTAAAAAAATACTCCATCTAACAAGCGCAACATCCTAACAGTCAATTTTTACCATCGAAAAGCGATTCATTGTCACCGCCGATAGAGAAGCACCAAAAAAACAAACGGGCGATTCGTCGCCCGTTCGGAAACCCTCAATTCTAAACAAAAACTTCTAAATTTTGATTTCAATTTGCAAAAAAAAAAGGGAATAGGACGTATGAACTTAGAAGTGATTTTTTCAATGTAAACAAGTCATCAATTTAGATTTTTTTTTTCGTTCACAAGGAAACCGGAAAGATGTAGTGGCGACGCACACCTACTTGTGTGATACTTCTATCTCTCCCATGCAAGTAGGTGGGATTTGATTTTTGTTTGAACTCGATAAAATAGTCTGTCACAAATGAGAGTTTTTTTTAAACTTAGCGACCTTCAGCCCCTTTCGAAAAGCTCTCTTAATTGACTCAATTCCAAGTGTCCTGAAGCTTCTTTATCGAGCGACATTCTGTATATAGAAATCTGATTATAAATTTGTATATGATTCTATTGTTGAGGTTATAAAGTATTTATTTTTTTACAACCCGGAGGTAGTACTTCACAACGCGCCCCTCGGAGGGGCGCGCTGCTGTCGTTCCACTCCCACAATTTCGGTTCCCCCCGCCCCAATCATTAACAACCAATCCTCTTGAGAAGACTGAGCTGAAAATTGTGTAGATCTACTAACCCTTTTCTGTGTAATTACAAAAAGGAGGTAAACAAAGAAGATCGAGCTGTGATTCGTAGATACATCTAGAGTTAACATTAGTCATTTTTTTTTCAAAAATCTTCAATTTTGATCTAAAGTCACTGAGAAGTAAGCAAATTGCGATAATTAAAAAGTAGACAAATTAATTATTGCGATAATTAATTGAAAAAGTTCATTACTGGAATAATTAATTTATTATCGCCAAGACTGTCAGGCGGTTTATCCGTGACCCCCTTAAATCGCGGGCTTTCGGGTGTTCCTTCCGTTTTCTTGTAGCCCCATTAACCCAGAATCCAGAGGCTTTCGATTTCTCTTTTATTTTTAAGATTAGCCTGCATTTTTTTTATCGAATTTTTTTCGTGAATTGTCTCACGTTTATGAATACCCTGTGTACGAGTTTTGTAGGGTTTGACTTTTTGGCAGGGGTTTGTCTACACATATAATTTTGTGTACGTAAGCACAATTTTATACGATTTTCTGCGTAAAGAGAGCATTTTACAGTTGTCATGTAAGCGAGTTAGATCCACCGAGTTACTAAGTTACAATAGGTGTTTAGATCTTTTACCTAATATATTTAAGCGAGTGTTGTATAATATTTGAGTGCGTGTTTTAAAGACGTTTTATCCAGTTTGAATATCTTGTCGAAAAAAAAGAGAACTTAGTAATAAGATTTATAAATAAGGACACAGAAGAGCAGCATCTTTTTTCTTTTTATTTATTCTCTTGAACCAATTTTCAATCCATCCATTTAATTAAGAGTTACCTGGTAGTTCTAGATTCTTTTGTTAGGCGCAATTTCTTTCCTCTTCTAAGAAAAAAAAAAAAAAAGAGCGGCGACTATCCCATGACTTTCCTATAAAGTTATGGGATAGTCGCTGTGAATTTGAGAATTAGTAGCGAAACCAGAGGATCTAGCCTGTGCCTGTGATTTCTATGACCTGTTTCTAAAAAACAGATTCCTCTCCAAGTAGAGTCTTTTAAACTAAGCTAATTTAAATCTTCCTTTATTTATTATTTTATTAAATAGTTTGACTGAAGAACAAAAGAACTGAGGAAAGAATTTCTTAAGTGAGGGTGATTGTGTCAGCCCGTATCTTTCTCAAGATATCAGAAAAATCCGATATCTTGAGAAAGATTCGAGTGGACCATCAAAGGCAAAGACAATCGTCCGAGAAAAAAAAATCCCAATGCATAAAAAGATCATGAGCATTTTTCAATAAGATCTACCGAGCAATGCAAAGGTTTATACTAGTCTTCACTACTGATTATGCACAAACGCACACAACTTTGCTAGCTCTGTAAGAGCCTCTGGTCAGTTATTTAAATTCTTAAATATACAATAAAATTTGTTAAGAATGAATAGTTCCTTAAAGATTTAATTAATTGACTAGAGATGAAGAAACATATTGGCCTCTGAAGGTCAGAGGCAAATTGTATTCCAAAGATAAAAAATCAAAATAAAATCAGTAGTATTTTCAAGGCAAGGAGGTCAGTTTAGCAGATCGTTACCTGAAATTTCTCTTTGTCAGATTGGATGGTGCTTGCACCTCCAGAATTTTGGCGAACCACATTCCTCCAAGGTCGATAGTAGGATGTGTTTCCAAAAACTGGGCGTGGCCTTGCCAATGCCAAATTGGAAAAAGTCGAGAAAAGATCATCTCGGCTGAGGCCACTGCCAAAATGCTGGTCCAGCAATCTGCTGGGCCTGTCAAAATCATCCCACCAGTCACGGAACATCAGTGGTACTGTTGACATCTAAAAAAAAACGATGAGTTGTATTTTCCGATGGTTTAATAGTGATAAGGATATTGTAGTCAGGGTTAGAAGACCAACTGAAAGATTATGATAATTTTAAGTATTTAAGGAAGCTCCTCAGTAGGATCCACGTACTACGGTAAAATCTTAAGCAGGTAAAGTTTTAGGGAATAAAGGTTCTAAGTGGCTAACTTTTTCTTGAATATGCTATGTATTTTAATCCAAACTGTTACTCTCTAATCTTTTAAATGTGGTTGTCACGAGATAAAAAAAGTTCTTCCATCTATTAACGAATTAATTAAATATCTCGAATTTTAGCATTCAATGTCTGTAGGTTCGTTCCAAATAAATCTGAATCATGTTTAATGATCATCATGCTTAATCGCGTTTAATCACACCTTAAGTATACTGTCGTTCATTATTACACTTTAGCGAACACGCGAATTAGCTTGAAATCCGCACAATGAGAAAACTGCAAGTACCTTTGGGTAATAATGATATCTGATTTTGGAAAATTAGCATGCTTGATACGAAGATCACTTTGTGAGAGATTCTCAAGTTTGATTACTGTAAGGTATCGAAAAAGAACATCAAGGTAGTTCAAGGGTGTGAGTCCTTAGTCGTAGAGTAGCATCAAGGTACAGGAAAGAAAAAAAATCGATTGTGCAGATTGAAATCCCTTATAGTAACATCCCTGCAGTAATCAATCGTGGTAGTAGTGCCTGATTTCCTTAGATCGCGTTTTATCTTCTATAAGTGTTAGGATATAAAAGAAATTGCTAGGGAAGAGTCGTCACTTACAATTATGATAATAACCATAATAAACCAACCCCTACAATAATTACATTAAGTAATACGATAATAATCATTAAAGCGTACAATAGCAATGATTAAAGGATGGGCTAAGAACAAAATGTAAGATCGCAAATTATTGGAATGGAAGGGTAAGAGTACAAAAAAAGGAAGGAAAGAAAGCAAAAGGATGAAGTGAAAGGGAGATATTCATATCTTGAGTGAAGTAGGCTAAGTTAGATGTATTAAGATATTTACAGTTGTTGTCAGGTATAATCCAAAGGAAATACACTCATACGTACATGGAAAGGTTGACGTCAAATTTATAAATCTGAAGAAGTTAACGATCTTCTGGTTAAAGCTCGACTGACTAAAATATCACACGTGAGTTTAAATAGTCGCGAGAAACGGGAGCGTAAGACGCCTCCGTAGATACGCAAAGTTTTGTGCTTACTCCTTGCCCAAGAATATCTTTTCACGTCAAATATCAAACTTTGCATTGCGAGGAAATCAAAAATCGTGCGCGTCGCGAATTAAACTTTCAAGCTCGAGACGATGTACTTAAGAATCAGGAAAAGGAAAATATTTGTAATATTTGTAACATTTGTAATGAGATGTTAGAAATCTTTGTCATTAATCATTCTCATTGATATATATTTGTAATTGAAAACACGGAGGCTTGATGCTATCAGCACCACCACTTAAAAATACTTCTTAAAACCACCAAATCTTAACCGTTCCTTGAAGCAAAATCATTTTTATTTCTATACGATCACAAAGACTTGAAAGAATTAATCTAGTTTAAGGTGGAATGTAAAAAAACAAAATGAAAATGGGCAAATGCCCCCCAAAAAAAGGAGTAGATCTTAAGCTTACGGGATGTTAGTCTTAGGTGCTCAAGATTCCCTTCTAATCTACGTAAAGGTTTTTTGTATGACATTTTTGCCACTCATAACCGCCCCAATTCAAATGAAACAAGAATTATTATTGGTAGGTTAACTTACAATTAGGATAGGACTGTAATAACTCCCAATTTGTAAGATATTCGATGAACAGATAGATACCTGGTTTGAAATTGAAAAAGGTGCAGACATTTTTAAAAGTTCAAGTGCTATTGTGTGGCATTATTTAGAGGTACAATGCTAGGTGTTAGGAAAAAAGTAGGCATAAGTGTCGGATAACATCATTGGTAAAATTGATAAAATCGATATTAGTCATCAAAATCGAATTTCTTGTGATTAGAATACTTCTTCACTGGTACTGGATAAAACGGCTATAATAACTTTATACTCCTTCGATGTGAATATGTAATTTGTAGCGAATATTTGCACTATCATTAGGACTTAAAAATATTTGTAACTTAGTAACGTCGCTTCTCAATATCTTTGTACTTTGATGGCTAATTAATGTGGTATTAGTACTTGAATTACGTCAACATTGTCATTACACATAATAAAAATCCTGTGCGTGCATTGATTGAAAATATTGTCATGGTTTAAAATGATTAAGATTCAAGTTGTAAATCCACTTTGTTGTCAGAAAAAGCTCCATTATAAAGAAAAGCGAAAATTCCCTTTCGTGAATATGTAACTCATCTTCAAATTTGAAATTTACCTTCGATTATTATTGATAACATTGATTGGCAAGAGAAGAGATTTGAAAACAAATAAAAAACTCTTACACATATGAAAAAAGTGTTTATAAATAATGATTTCCACACCTCCTTTGGTTTTTAGGTAAAATGCAGATGACGCACTGGATTATTGAATTTCTATAGTTCATTTTTATCGTTTTTTAAATTTATTGAGAAAATTGATTAGTGTTTTCTACTCTGCCATGTGTTTCTTTTTTACTATTTTTAGAATGAAGGTTGAAAATGGATAAGTATTGTTTACAATATATATTTAACAAAAAATTTACATGTACAAGTTTGATTTATACTGCTTTTAAACTAGTCACTTTTCTGTAGCTTATACAATAAAATTAAAAACACAGTTTTACGGACGGAAAATTAAATTTGAATTCCTATTGACAACCGGGTAACTTATAAATCTCCAATTCTGGCGTTTGTTGTAACAGCTCCACATCTTGTAGAGTAGATATGCCTTGCTCCTGTAATTTAAATTTATTACTTATTTTTCAATAGTAATATATTGTAATAAAATTATGTGGAAAATTGAGTTTCAATCTAATAATGAAGAATTTAAATTTCAGAAGAGAAAGAAGATTACAGAAATTGTCTGAGTTCTGAATACTGAATGTTGATTGTTTAAAAAAATTTAATATATATTTTAATTGTTGATTTCAGTATTACGTACATGATATTCTTTCCACCTTTCGTAATTCTGCCTCATATGTCGAACCATTTCTGGCATATCGATGAAGGCTGTAAAAAAAGTAGTTTTATTTAATCAAATAATAATTATTGTTGATTAAGTTATTTGGAATTTAGATTAACATACCACTCCATGCTTCAATCATGTCCGTAATTATATAATCTATGAAGCCTATTTGGGATTTAGGAATAGAGCAGGTTTGTCTGTCAAACATGGGCATTACTACCGGCAATTTGTGGATCTTCTCTTCATCAGTCTAAAACAAGTTTCAGATGAATTTATTTGAAATTTAATATATATTCTGTAACCATTATTAGTGTTACTTCTTGAACAGTATACTAATTTTGTTTACAGTTACAAATTAACGGTATAAATTTTCTTCAATATAAATCATTTTTTATTTATTATATTTGTCTTTTAATTGTATAGCTTATTATTGAATAATTTAGTTTGTTTAAATCTATGACATAGAAATGATAAGTAATGCTAAAATTGGTAGTTTTTTTTTTAATTTTGTGATTTGTAGAAACACAAGGTTATGTAAAAATTACCTGATTAAAATACTCTTCAGCAATTCTTCTCGTCCATTCAACACAACTTCTTAATGGTCGCGTTGGATTTGACACATCTGCACATTTAATCATCATCCTTTTTACTAAGGTGATGTTTTCTGGTAATAGGAGTACAGACATGTCTACGTCTGAATAACACTGAAATACAAATTTTTAAAAGAAAAGTAATATATTTTTCAGAGAGAACCTAATTTGCGTATTTGTTGATTAAAACAATAAAATAGAAAATTAAGGAGAGGCGCCAAGAAAATTGTAGCCCATTAAAATAATAGTCCATTCAAAAATTATTTTAAAAACAATGGCCCAAAAAATTGCGATCTATTTTTAGTAAAAAGTACAATAAAAGAGTTATGTTTTGTCCTTTTTGAGATCGAATTTCGCTTTTCTAGTGCTTGGTCAGTTTTCTTGTCGAATTCAAAAATAATTTTTAATGATTTCTGTAACTCTAGAAATAATGTTTAAGGTTCTGAATTTATGAATAACCAATTTACTGGAGCCTCCCCTTAAAAATGTAACAAATCTTATTTTTAGCATTAATTCATAAATATAAATTGTATAAAATAATATTTTTAATTTATGTTCTGGTACCTCAGATTGCATATCTCCTCTCGTGCTGCAGACATTGACGAATTTTGCCAGATGCTCAAAATGTTTAGTCATTTCAGTCGCGAGAATCATATCTATGATATTTTGCCTCAACATTTTGTAATCTTCTCTCTCTAAATTCTAAAGTTCAACGAAAGCGCACAAAAAACAACAAAATTAAACTGAAACCATCGAAGAAAGAGTGAAAATTATATATTCGACCTCACCTTGAAAATATTAACATTCTCATCTGATAATGTCAATTTGAATGTCAGTGATGCATGATGGGATTCCAGAACCGTAAGATCGTTGTATAAAATCGCCAATTTACTGTTCGAATTACAAAGAAACTGGCTGTGCAAAAAAAAAAGTATTACCTAAAAGTTTCGGCACCTTTTTTGCTTTATTTAAAAAATTGCTCATTTTCCAAATAGTATTAAAACATCCATCATAAATCCACTCAGAAAAGAAATTTGATCCAATCTAATATTTTCTTAAAACTTTGATTTATTTGAACATTTTGATTATTCTACCGAAAATTGATAATAGAAAAAATGTTTATTATTAAAAAATTAAGAGAATATTACCTTGATTTTCCTGGATGATCAAGATCATGAGCAGCAGCAGCCAGGAGAGCTGCTGCTTCATCCAAAGGATTTAAAATTAGTTTTAATCTTTCAGATTTCATATATTTTGCTATAGCCTGTAATACGTCAGCTGCATGGGAAGAATTGTGATAACTATTTTCTGACCTATAATTGGCTTCTATTACCGTTAACCAATTTTGCAATGTCCTTTCGTCACAACCAAGCTCGGCGGCCACCTGATACTGATTCATAATTGTTAATCCTAAGAAAACCAAAGGTCTGAAACAAAGTAGTAAAAAAAAATTATAAAACATGCAAAAAATGCCATTTTTAATTATATGCAGGTTTATTATTTTTCAAATAGTGTGTATTAAGTTGTGATCCTTATACGAAAAAATAAAACTATTTTATCATTGAAATAATTATTATAAATTTAATGAATTTTTTTCTCTTAAATTTACACAAACCTCATGCCAGACAAAACCTCCAATTTGAAAATATCGAAATCCCAATCCATACACATATCAAGTAATTCGTCAATTTCGTGAGGAGCCCGTAAAGTTTTTGCTTGCGTCTTGATGGTTCCATGAGAAAAAAGCTTTATTGTTGATAATCTGCCAGTAGAATCATTCGATGATCTTCGACAATCTTTATACTGAGGTGCCTTGAAATTAAAACCAAAAACATTTCGTAAAACAGTTTTTTTAAATACAGTAAAACTATTAGAGAATATTTTTATTCCTTAATATGAAAGAAAAGATTAGATTTTAAGGTTTAAAAATAAATGGAATTACTCTTAGAAAATAAGATTGAAATTAGGAAAGGATAGTAATTGATGACGAACATAATCACTCGTACAGAAATCAAAGCTCCAATCAAGTCTGAGGTCACAGGATCATGAACGGTTCTTGTGTCTTCCTTCATAACTGGTGCATATAATTCGGTACTTCTGAGTGTCTCAATTGCCTTAAACCAAAAA
>UWNZ010110312.1:0-10973 GCA_900474215.1 Andricus inflator
GAAATCATTAAAAAATCATTTAATAGTATTTAAAAACATAAAATTTCTTTTAGAAATATTGTTTCTTCTTTTCTATATGTAAAAATAAATGTTTAATCTTTTCCCCATTTTTCGTGAAAAATTAATACATTTTTAAATCTCAGGACTCAGGCTAACGTCCTTGTGGAAATCATTTGACACTTATCTTAGCAATACCACTATTTTGTCATTATTTTGAAAAAATCCAACTAATGCTTCTATTTTAGCAGTTTGGGAATTCAGAGGATTGTAAATATTTCATCATTGTTTTTAGGTTTTTTGAAAGGTATCACAGATTTTAAAATGCTTTATGAGATTTTACTTGATTTGTCTGGGATTACTGGGAATTTTGTGAAATTTATGGGATTTTATAAATTAGTTGCTTTAAACTCCAAGGACTTTAACGATATTTCGACATTTTTAGGGGTTTTTAAATAATTGAAAAAGGTATACAGGATATCAGTGGTATTTGAAAGATTAAAGGGATTCCCAACGGATATTTAGAGAACATTAGGAAATAAGTGAAATAAAACTTTAAGGGACTTCTAGGGATTATGAAGGATTTCTACAGATTTCAGGGATTTCATCATAATTAAGGGATTCATAGAATTTCCAAAGAAATGATAAGATTTCGAGTGATCTCTGTAGATTTCAAAGGAATTTAAACATTTCAATTTTCAAGGGATTTAAAAATTTTAACGATCTTACCAGAAATCTAGATGAAGTTCTGGATATACTCAAATAATGATGATCATTTTCATTTTTCGAGCACTTTTCATTGACATTTCAAATTCTTACTGTAAATAATTCATAAATAAATATTTTTTCCCCCTTTTGAAATTTATTACTGAAACTAGTGAAGATTAGAGTCTCTGAGTAGAGAAATAGACCTCGATTACGGGTTTTTGCCCCTCTGAAGAGCTTCTCGACCAAAATTTGCATACCGTTAAAAGTCACCCTCTTATTTTGAATTTGAAGTATAACCTTTTTAGAGCAGGTCTTCTCACTTCTAATTTATCTACTTCAGTTTTAAAATATCGTTTTGTTCTTCTTAATTTTATCAACTTCAGGTTTTAGGACAGAGACAAAATATTTATTAAGGACAACAATATTTTGCCTTGATTGCAGTAAATATTTCCTGATTAAAAATTGTTTCAACCAATATGACTAAACTCTCTCATTTTTTTTTAAAACTGAACTTTTTTTTAATTGCTTATGTATTTTTTAAATAATTTTCAAAACCGAACTATCGATAAGCTACAAATTATTCTTCTGAGAAAAAAGTTCGCCCATCTGAAAAATCTGTAAATAATCATTTAATAATGTATTCATTATTAATTTGTGTTTTATGTTAACTTCGGTTCCATAAAATTAATATAATATCTCTCAAGCTTTAATACTTCACAAAGTAGGGAGTAATGAATAGAAGCTCTCCAACAACGTTTAACAATTTCGATTGCAGTCATCTGTTCATTAGTACCTATTTTGAACTGTTTCCAGTTCTTGAAGTACAATATATTTGAATGTGCGTTAAATTTCTATATCATACATTAGACTAATTATAATCATTTAACTATGATGAGCAATTTGACAGATAATTGGATTATTATTATTATTATAGTCACATGCTAATAGTTTAAATTGAAATAATTTATTTAAATTGAAGCACGTTGCTTTAATTCAAAGAAACATTTGAAAGGTAGCATGCCATAATGGTTTAACCCACATTTTCCCAATTTTACAAGAGAGACAAAAAACGCCCTCAAAAATAGAATTTTTAATCAAAAAAAAAAAGAGAAAGTACTTTTGAAATAAGTTAGTGCTAAATTGGACCCTGAAAATTTAGGGAGAAAGTTTTTCGTGGCCGAGCAGCACGTTTTTTTAACTTTGGATAGCAATAAAAAATCCAATTTTCAATTAAAAAAAAAAGGGAGAATCTGCTTTCTAGGCATTGAGTTGCTGAATCGATACAAAAAAAGTTTGATCCAAAAATGTTATTATAGGTTTTGAGAAATTGAAAGGTGAATTTTTTCCCTTGAGGGGCACGGTTTCTCAAATTTGGAGGGTGATAAAAAATTCAATTTTCAATTTTAAAAAAGTGAGAAATTGCATTTTATTTATTGAGTCTTTTTATTGAGCTATTTAGTTTACAATACAATTAAATTTTGATCCAAAAATATTATTATGTTTCGAGAAAATGTAGGGGAAATTTTTTTCGTTCGAGCGCACATTTGGACATGATAAAACAATATTTTTTGAGGGTAGCAAAAAATCCAATTTTCAATTTAAAAAAAAAATTAGACTTTATTTTCCGCCTCAAAACTTCTCAGTCGTTATCACCTGTTAGCTTGATGCGTTTGCGCACGCGCACATGCGCCTAACCGCAAATTCACAGGTGGGCTCTTATGGCATGATTGCGCCAACAAATTTAAAAATGAGATTATAAAAAAATCGTTTCATCTTTTATTTTATTTTTTGGGCCAATAATCTCATTTTCTAAAATTTGTTGGTTAGGATCATATGGTATGCTATCCTTCATTTCTCGTATAAGGTAAAACCTTCTTTTTGCCGACAGTATTTTTTGGATACGATTGTCCGAGAAAAATTTATGTCATCAGAAATGTGACTTCATTTCAGAAACAGTTTATGAGATTGCCGAGTAAATAAGGAATAGGAAATCGGTTTCAAGGGATGAATAAATAAGGGTCGGTCAATGCATAGATACCTGGAGTATTTTAACATTAAACGAAAAATGTAGGAGTTAGGAAAATAATATTGAAATCAATACATATTTTTATTTTCCGAATTAAAATTATGGATTCAAGAATATAAATGAATCACATTGTGCAATATAAAAAATTGATGTGTATTATTCATATATTTATTCAGTTTCTTATGCAATAAATAGCAGTTATAAAGGTTGAATACTGAATAAACAATTGATAGTGATTAAAATCTAATTACGAGAAATCAATCTCCCTCATTTTGATTTGCAACAGAGCTGAAAGTAAGCCTTGGATCAATTGATTGCCTTTTCCTACCTATTATTTCAATCAGCTATTAGATTTCCTTTCTCTTTTTTAAATTTTGACCCACATTAACGTTTTAAATAATAAATTATTGAGAAATGTGTATTATCCTTTTGCGATCAAAATTTTACGACAAACAGGAGTAAAAATGATAAATTCCATTATTTATACATACTTTTGTTAAATAAACAATTTCAACCTAGAACATTTTTTTAATGCAAGCTTAGATTTCACCTTCAAAACTCAAAATAATTGCAAACTGTCTTACACAAAAAAATACTAATCTTAACATGCCTTAGCTGTGTTATTAATTCCAGAAAATAGTAATTTTTCAAGATTTATAGGGGAAAAATTGTTTAAATGGTTTCAAAGTATTTTTAAAAAACTATATCACTTTAAGCATTTACTAACTGCATTATTAATTCTAGTAAGTATTGACCTTTCAAGATTTACATTGAAAAAATTACTTAAACGAATAAAAATTGTTTAAATAATTGCCAAATTCAGTTTTAAAAAGTACATTACTCTCAACATTCGTTAATTGTATAATTAATCCCAGAAAATAATAGCATCTTATGATTTACAGCAGAAAAAATGGTTTAAACAAACGAAAATTGTTTAAATAATTACCCAATATTCGTATCCAATCCTATCAGGGGCTACATTTAGTTCTTGAAAGATTCTTTACCATTCTGTGTAGTTGGGTTTTATTTTAATTAAAATCATGTAGGTAACATTTTTTACAATAATAATAAAGGTGCGGTTTCTAAAAAAAAATTGTTAATAAAAGCCAATCAAATAAGTTTGTAAAGAATAAAGTCAGCTCTTGCTTATGAGAATTGGCTAAAAGTTGCAGCTTTTACCTAAAATTGAAGCTAAAACACACACACACACACACACACATATATATATATATAACATTTGTTAAAGAAACAATTTCAACCTAATCAATTTTTAGCTCAAGGACACTTACAATTCACTTTCAAAATCTGCAGCAATCGGCATTGGGTTGTTTTCGTCTATTTTATAAATCAATATGAAGTTTGGATGGATTTTGAGACTAATTGTAAGTATAGTAAGTACATCCTTAAGATTGCACGTAATAAAAAAAAATCACCAACGTTTTCTTGGTGTTTAAAAAGTCCACGTTAAAAAAATTCGCGGTAGCCTAAACAATCTTGTATAAACTATAATTCTCTATTTGTGATAACTGCGTAAAATACCGTTTACTTTTAGATCCGGTACCGTTGGCACAGCTTTTTTCAGCTCTTCATATAAACATATGTAAGAAACACCCAGAGTAATGTTTTTTCTGGTCTTCCACGATTTTGTAAGCCAAGTAGCACTTGGACTGTCACTAATATCTGGACACAAAAACATATCTTCGGTGATTTCCTCTCTAAAAGGATCATTTACTCCAATGAAACTAAGCGCTAGTTTACGAGCAGAATCATAGATGATTTTCCAATAAAATTTAGGAGCTCTTATGTATCCATTATTATTTTCGTCAATGTCTAGGAACACAGCTTGTTCTTCATCCTTTTCATCTCTCAGAGTCATTTGTCCATGAACTCCAGTATAAATAGTTACTTTTAAATTATTACGTAGCACAAACTTCCTAACGACTTTTTCAATATATTGCCAATTGCCAATATTAAATGAAGACCACTGTGGGGCAACATTTGACAAAGAAAATGTTGAATTTTGTTCTGAACTGTAGACGAAGTCAGCCTTTGCCGCTAAATGTCCTCGCTGTAGTTGATGCTTTTCTATGTATTTGTTAGCCAGCTCTTCAGAGTTGAGTATAATTCCTAAAATACGAAGTTGATTTTTTTTCGTGTAGAGAAAATTTATGTTATGTCCTGGAAAAAGGTTATTTGACATCCAATTAGGCCTAGGGCTGCTTTGATGTCCACCGATACTTTTACTCATTTCTGACCTCACATAATATGTTTCGTGAGTTTGATTGTCTCGACAAATCTCGAATGTGGGAATAAATGTTTCAGGAACTTCGAAACCTATTTCGATTTGCGAGAAATTATTTAGACAAGTGCCGCTTTTTTGAACTACGCTTTTCGAAGTTTTTTGGCAGGTGAATGAATTAAATGGATATGTCTTTCCGTTTGCGATGAAAAGTTTACTTCGAAAACAAGTTGCTTCGACGATTGAATTCGAGTTCAAGGAATCACCAAAGCTGTTGTTTTGACCAGGACAAATTAGTAGAACTGATTGTCCAGTGTAAAATTTTAATATGCCTTTTTCATCTGGATAGAGGATTTGATACGAGTTATTTAGCAGCAATGGTTGTGGCTCTTTTAAATCTCCTTTTGTGTAATCTATGGATATCTGACATCCCTTCTCTGAAACTAAAAAATAACGCTTTACTAAATAAAGAATAACACTTTGCTTAGATGTTTTGTTTATTACAATGGGGTGCTTAATTTTTGTCAGGGTTTCTTTTTGTGTTCGTGTGACAAAAAGTAAGATGTCTTATTAAAATTGAAAAATTGAGCATCACTGATTCTTTCAATGTGATTATATAGCTCGTATAGGATTAAAGTCGATTCGCTCTTCCAAACAAAAACGCAAAAATTGAAGTGTTAAATTCAAAATGTCGCACCCAAATTTACGAAGCAGAATCCAAGAGAGACTAATATATTCATTTAAGTATATGCGTAAACAATGATCGGGAAATTTGTTGTCGATTCTTTCGGTTGGCTCGTTTTGCACTCACTGACTTCTTTCCAAGAACCTTAATCATTTCTGGACTTTTATTATTTTACCTCTAGATTTTTACGAGTATTGTTCAGCAAGAAAAATGTTTTCTTGTGGAAAAATTGTATGTAGATTTTTAACTTATAGTTCCACTTCATAGTTGACATTTTATGACATACATAAAGTCTTATACCAGCAAGAGACATCCATCATTTTTTCTTGTTTGCTTTGATTTTATTTTCTCGTAATTTATGTTCATATCTTAACAACTGAAGTTAATCTATACTGTTTGATTTTATCTTTGAAAAGTTTATATTTAAATAATATTCGATCAATATGTAGCGATATAGTGAAATGAGGAAACTAATTATTATTATTTAAGAAAATAATACTTACGAGCGTATACAGCAATATTAGCGTAAAAAGTAAATAGTGTGAAGAGTGATAAAATCAGAAAAAGTTTCATCTTTTCTATTAAAAAGAACTATTTAAGTTAATTTAATTTCAACTAATACTTATAAGCGCTAACCAAGACAGTATATTTGAGAATAATTGAAGAGAATATACTAACAAAAAAATTGGTAGCAAATGATACAATTTGAAAGTTGGCAGTCTTTTAATAAGATCCTCTTTATATCTCTTTCATTGCGTTTACAGACCTCTCTTTTATTTTTTATCTGCAACATCTCAATTGCACATATTTGTATAAGTGTAATCTGAAACACTTGTATAAATGGGGTTACTTAAATATATGTTTAAATTACAGTAATAATCGTCACACGAAGCACAATTTTATTATCTAACAGGATGACTCATTACTTTTACAATCAGTTCCATCATGCTAAGAAACATGGGAAAGCCCCAGTTAAAGTGAATGAAATTAATCTTATATTTGAGGTGCAAGCGAAAAAACCTAATTTCATACGTAAACAAATAATTGTGCATTTATGTCATTAGAACATGAATAATCAGTGAAATATGCATTTGCTGAATCAAAAGTGGATAAATCCATCTCAATTTTTGCATTTTTATATAAAAACATATATATTAAATAAAACATCTATTGATTTGATTTATCTTTATTATCAATAACCCAATAGTACTACACCATTAATAGTTTTTCTTTTGTATTTTGTATTTGTATTAATTGTAACGTACATTTTTATCGCCCTGTTTTCCTTTTCTTTCGACCAAAAATAACTAACTTAATAAAATCATCGAATTGTTCTTAGTCTAAAAACTTTGAATAATATCGATTAGTATTTGTTTAATAAAAACAGTTATATAACATGTATCAACGCATTGCCCATAGTTTAAAAGAATTGTCACTGTTTGTTTTTCTAGTTAACACAAAGTCTACATTTATAAGAGTTCTCGTAGACTGAACAAACTTAATAAAATAGTATAATCTATTTGCGAGAACCACGTAAAATGCCCTTGACCTTTAGATCTGGCACTGTTGGTACAGCTTTCCTTAGTTCATCATACGAACATGCGTATGAAACTCCTTGGGAAATAGTTTTTCTACTGTCCCACGATTTCGTTAGCCATGCAGCATCTGGACTGTCGCTAATATCTGTGCATAAAAACATATCTTTTGTAATTTTTTCGCTAAAAGGATCATTTACTCCAACAATGGCAAATGCTAGACGACTAGCTGGATCGTAGATTACTTTCCAATAAAATCTGGGAACCCTTATGTATCCGTTGTTATTTTCATCAATATCTAAGAACACAGCTTGTTCTTTATTCTTTTCATCCTTAAGAGTCATTTGTCCATGCACTCCAGTATAAATTGTCACTTTTAAATCATTGTCTGCCACAAAGTTCCTAACAGCAGTTTCGATATGCTTCCAATTTCCACCATTAAAAGAAGTCCATTGCGGTGCGCAATTTGCATAAGAAAATGTAGTGTTTTGTTCCGCGTCATACACAAAGTCAACCTTTGGTGCTAAATGTCCTCGAGCTAGCGAATTTTTTTTCAAGTATTTTTCAGCCAATTTTTCGGACTTGAGTATCCTGCCCAAAATTTGTAGTTGCGATTTCTTCGTGTAGAAATTATTTACGTGACCACTGAAAAGTTTGTCGGTGACCCAACCAGGCCTGGCGCTGTTTTTTTGATACCCATCGATACTTTTGGTCATTTGTACTTTTGCATAATAGGATTCCTCTGTTTTATTATTTCGACAAATTTCTATTACGGGAATTAAGGTTTTTGAAATGTCAAATCCGAGCTCTATTTTTGAGAATTCGCCCAGACAAGTACCACTTTTTTTAACGACGCTCTTCGCAGGCTTTTTGCAGGTGAATGAAGTAAATGGATATGCTTTGCCGTCTACAGTGAAACTTTTACCTTTTGAGCAAGTTGCTTCAATGGTTTGTGACTTCCAGGGAACATCCAATGTATTTTTTGCACCGGGGCAAGCTAGTATAATTTTTTGTCCGGTGGAGAATTTCAGTATTCCTTTTTCATCTGGATATATGATATTATTAGTGCCATTTAAAATCAGTGGTTCTGGTTCTTTCAGATCTCCTTTTTCGAAATCTATTGATATCTGACATCCTTCCTCTGAAATATGCAATTCAATTTTTAAACTTTTTGTTGCAGTATTTTGACATCGGTTAAGTTAATGTGGAATCCGGATCACCAGAAAATTGGTGAAAGTACAAAGTCAAATTTATTCCATTACCGAGCGGATTTTGGCGTTAGATTCAGTGTTAGACTTGCAGTTCAGCTTTGTAGCTGATTGTTTTTAATTTAATGTTTTTTAAGTGTAAAGTGAGAAATAAAAAAAATGAAAAAATACTGTTTTTAATTTAATGTTTTTCAAGTGTGAAGTGAGAGATGAAACAAAAAAATACTTACCGGCATAACCCAAAGACAGAAGTGATAAAATTAGGAAAAGCTTGATCATTTTCCCTAAAAAAAAAAAACTAATTTTATTCAAAAAATGATATTTATCCGAAAATAATTTCGGAAAAACGACTATCAAAGAACTTGGCAGCCGAACTTGAATACACAATGTTCAGCAATAAATGATGCTCTTTTAAATCTCCGGTCCCTTTATAAAGCGCTGAGTAACTTTGATCAGTTTGATTTATTTGAATTCGTGCTTATACAGGTGGCGAAAAATTCCATTACAGGAAAATAGAAGGAAACACTCATTTGCTGACGTGAATTTAATGGCTTGTCATTGGGATTTAATTGTCAAAGTACACGTAATAATTTAATACCAGACAGCTTTACACTCAGAGTTATACGAACATGATGCAATGCAAAATTGACAAAGAATAGTTACTTTTTCTTATATAAGATCATTAATTGTAAAATTTAATTTATTTTCAATAAATTATGATAAACTTCTCTAGGATTTTCAGAATCTAATACTGAGCATGAGAAACTTTGTCTATTTATGTGAAAACTCAAATCATTTGTAAAAATTAGACTTATTATGAAAATTAAGAAGAACTTAAGATTTTTGACAGTTTTCCTATACTTTGAGTGTAAAAGACGTTATAGTTTATTTAAGCGTCTCGAACCCTTAGTATTTTGGTCAATTTTTTTTAAATTGTACAACTGTCATGAGGGTCCCCAAATGAATGGTTTTAGTACCCTATAGAGATTCTTCTTTAAAAAAAAGTTGTTTCACGAATAGATGCTTTACTTTGAATTCGAACTTTAAGCTAAAAAATGTAATTCAAGGTCATTTGAACATTTTACAATGTGTGAACAAAGGCAGTAGAGTAAAGCTGCCTTTGTACTACTTGTGTTAATGGGGTTACTTAAATATATTTTTGGGTCACAGTAATAATCTTCACTCAAAGTACGATTTTATTATCTATCAAGATGTTTTATCATACTTTTGATGACACAAACGTATACTGAAATACGTATTTTACCGTTTTGAAAAAAATCATTTTCGTGATGTTATAAGTATGGGGTCGTCCATATATTACGTAACGTTTTTAGTGGGAAGGGAGGGTTCAAGAAGAGCTTTTATGGTTCTACGTTAGGATGGGGGAGGGTTCGACAAATGTTACGTATCATTCTTTTTAATGTAATAATTGTTTAAAAAAGTAAAATAATATAAGAGGGTAGGGAGGAGCGGAAAAAAATATTTTTTAATCTGCTTTTACTTGTGATTAAAAGAACAATTAGATCAAACTTTTGAACACAACAGAAGGGTTGAACGTTTTTAAATTTTTTTAAATTAAAAAATTTACACGTGTTTAAAAATTCTTAGAAGTTTTTTGTCTGTAGAGTTTTTGTTGACAAACAGTAATATAAAATTATACTTTAAGCAAAAATAAGTTTGGATTAAGCTAGAATTTTTTGAAAAATTCAACATTGGGATCATTAAAAGTTGCAAAGTTTTTGTAAATGAAAAGAAAAAAGATACTATAAAAGAAATTAAAAAAAATGTGATTTCGAAAGTGAACAATTAACATAAACTAAGTCAGAAAGGAAAACTTAAATATATTTCAATTAGGTCAAAAGTTATAAGGGGTTGTAGAAAAAAATATTTTGTTAAGAACAACCATAAAATTTCAAATGTTCGTAACTTCGCGAAAATAAGTTTTTTCTCGAAATCTTAAAATGCGCGTCATCGTATATCCTTGGCAAAACTACATATTTAAGAGGTGCAATAATTGCACTGCCAGCCTGATTTGAAATGGATTCGGTCTTCTGTAATCAGCTCAAATATTGCCAATAAAAATGGCAAGGCCCCTTTTAAAGTAAATAAAATTAATCATAAAATTATTATCAATCAATTTTGATATAATAACATCCATTAAAATTTTTAGTGAATTTGTCTTTATTTCGTTCGACTAACAATAACTAACTTGACAAAAGAATTGAATTATGCTTAGTCTACATTTTTTTAATAATATCGATTATTATTTGGATAAAAAAAATGGTTATATGACATGTATCAACATATTGCCCGTAGTTAAAGAAAACGACCAGCGTTTGTTTTTGTAGTTAACACAAAATCTACATTTATGAGATGTTTAAAAGACTGAACAAACTTAACTAAGTAGTATAATCTATTTGCGAGAACCACACAAACTGCCTTTGACTTTTAGATCTGGCACTGTTAGCACAGCTTTCTTTAGTGCGTCTTATAGTTTAGGCATCCGGTACTTTTTCACCGTTTAAGTAGGTAATGCGCAGCTTTTTGCTAAAACGATTTATGGAGGGGTCCTGAT
>UWNZ010111344.1:0-12771 GCA_900474215.1 Andricus inflator
AAATTGTTTTAAAATCTTCCGGATTTATTTTTGGGAGATTTGAAAATCTTTTGTAATTTTTTATAATCTTTTTAAATTAAAAGTATTCAAATTTGTCCTAAATTGGAAAAATTCAGTAAAATTGAAAAATGTCCTTTAAATCTTTAGATTCCTTTTTTATTATTTTGGAAACCTTCGGAATATCTTGAAATCTTTTTAAATATTCTTTTAAAATAAATGTTGTAAATAAAAACTCATTAAAAATTTCCCGAGAAATCTTAGTAAAATTTTCTTATTCTCCTTAAACCTTTGAAAATCCTTAAAAAGCTTCAAAATTTTGTTTCAGAATCTTCAAAAATCTACATTATGTTCGAAACTTGTTGGTACCGACAATTTCTTGTTTACCTATACCGACATTCAGAAATGACTTTTACTATCAAAGAGAATTACTTATTTCAAAATTTTGATTTACTTTACGGATGGTGCAGAAAATTTTTAATCTTTACTAATACATGACCTCATTTAACATGATCAAGGAGTTATAAGTAGAATTCTTTGTCATTTTTGAAACATTTAGTGAAAACGTTAAGAACTGAATATTCTTGCCTTTATTACCAAAGAATCGTTTAAAATTGCAAGTTTCTCTTTAAGAAATAAACATTTAGAAATAAAATTCCTTATTTGGAAATTGCGATTTACAAAATTCTCGAAAATTCAAAAGAACAAACTGAAAACAATGAGTGCAACAATGAGAGCAAGGTCATATTTTGCATTAATAATATGCAGTTATTAAATTTTAAAAAGGCATTACAATGCTAAATTATTGTAAAGGTGACGTGACACCTCCCACCCTTAGTTCAAACATAGAAAAATAGAAGTGAAATGTCTATGATCGAACTGTTACAAAAAAATAAAAAAATCTGCCCGCGCCGCAAGCTGCGCGCTCTGCTCGTAAGTTTGAGCACGCCTAGGGCGCGCGACTTTTAGTTCTTACGTTCAATAATATATTTATCTCGCGCTTCGCGCTCTGACTTTATATTTCCCCCACACTCGTGCGCAGACCTTTAAAAATTAAAGGTCAAAGAATCGACAACTGTAATTTGGTGATTGTGAATTCTCTTTTATTAAAGCTCATTCGGCTTTAACGAACACATTCATAAAATGTTATTGTAGCTTATGTCGTTTTTCCAACAAGTTAATTTTTATTTTTAATATATTCTCATAACAAGAGTGTATAAGAAATTTGTAGATCTTTTTTGGTTGAACAACTTTTGTCTTTTGATTTTTTTTCGCCTCTTGTGTCGCTTTTCCATCAATTTAACTTTTATATTTTTAAACTTATTTCTTGCGATTAAAATGAAATCTAGTCGAACTATTTCAAAATTATTTATAACGAATCTGTATATCTTTTTTGAGTGAACATTTTTTGTCTAATAATTTTTGTCTTACCTTGTGTCGTTTTTCAACTGATTCAGTTTTTTAAAATACTTTTAATAATATTTTTTACGATTCAGACAAAAACTACGCATTCCATCTAAAAAACTATCCATGACAAATTATTCGAGTTTTCGAGTACTATGAACAGCCATACATAGAATGTTTAAATCTTGAAAAAAATGGTCTCAAAAATTTAATTAATGCTTTTACTTTTCGAAATTTTATCCATGAATGGCTGGCTAACGAACTCGTAATTTCTTTTTACTTTCATATAAAGCATGCCACAGCCAAAATGTAGATTTGCGAAACACCTCTGAAATTTTTCCCATGAAAAATTTTAATTGCAAACTGCCAGGAAGGCTTTGAAGTCCAGATTACAAGGAAAAACATGAACAAAGGCGAAATTCTTATATCGCAAGGGTCTTTGAATTCGATTTTTTTATAATGCTTTGTTTATAATGTGAGACTCAAATAAGCACATAAAGTGGTTTAACCCTACAATACAAGAGCATTTGCCACTCACACGAATGGTTAGTAAAGTACATGGAATGTTGCAGGCAGGTAAAGTGGCACAAGGGCAGGTAAACCCTCAAAAGGTGTCATTTATGAAACGTGCCTTCATTACGAAACGGTACATGTTTTAAAAGGTTTCCTGTTGAGTAGTGCTGTTAGCACACACATGGAGAAAGTTTATTGGCGAATGATTCCGCAAAATTTGTGTGAGGCTGGACATATGGGTATCTGGGAAAACTTTCGACTGCAGTTGAGTAGAACAAATTCTATTGAAAAAAATTGAAAGACTTTTTCCTTCAGCACAAACGACTTGAACGCTGGACTCTTAGGATTAAAATTCAACAACCTAACCACTGTGCTGCGAAACTTGATAACACTGATAGACATTTCTGTTGGAACTTTCCATTAAATGTATTGGATGTTTATTTCTGGGACGTATGGTTACGTTCCAATATATGGTATTGTGGTTTTCAAATGCTCGAATAGTAATATTTCCCTGATTGTGTTGTAATATTACTACACATGTGATGCAATGTTGCAGAAGAAAGTTCAAAAATAAATTAAAATTCGCAGGCACGGAGAATCGAACTCTAAACGCCAAGCTCTAAGTCAAGTGCGCTACCACCAGACTCGCATGGCACAATTACAATACTGGCACTGTAAAGTGAAAATGCGATACTTGTATGGTAAACTGTGCGTATTTTCTGAAACTGCAATACAGTAATACACGCATTCGTACATCACCTTCCAATACCAGCATTCCAATTTTTCCTTCCATGCGTACAGTAAAAGTGTGATAAAATCCCAAAAATTTTAAACAGTTTATTTTTTTTCAAACCAGTCATCCTCTTTTACGCTATGCTTTCCCTTCCAATTTTACTCAGTCAGCAGCTTGTTTTACTCCACTTTGGGTATTCTTTCAAAGATTAATAGGAGACTTTAAAATCTGTTAATCCATGTACACTAGGAATCCTATTTAAGTAGCTCCCATTTAAGTCGTTCCTAGAATTTTTGGCCTAGGAATTTGGTGACTCGGGGATCACCGGGTCGAACGAGAGGCGGCGCTCAGTCAAGAGTGACAAACAGCATTTAAGTGAAGGCCATTTAGAGCCAGAACCGAAACCACACTTATATGAAATTTCCAGTGTTTGTCCTTTCCGGTTACAAATGCAATTGTTTAGATAAAAATTCAACCGCTTGGCTAAAACTTGAACTACTTTGTTAAAAGTTGTTTTGTTTAGTTAAAGATACATAATTCCAGCCGAAATTCATCTCTGGTGGAAAATTCACCTAATTTGTTGACAATGCATTTTTTTGTTAAGTTGGAAATTAATTTTGTTAACTGAAAATTTATTGAATCCATTTTTTGTTAAAAATTGATCTGTTTCAGTTCAAAATTCAATTATGTGTTTCAAAACTTATGTATTTAAAAAAATTCTTTTGTTTTTGATTGAAACTTAATCTTTTCGGTCAAAATTTTATAATTTTAGCTTAAAATTGCTACTTTTTGATTGAAAATTAATCTGCTATGGTCAAAAAATCAACTATTGAATTAAACATTGGTAAAATTCGTAGAAAATTTAACAATTTGGCAGAAAATTACTGTTTTTGGTGAAATTTTAACGGCTCTTGGAAAATCGGTCTTTTCTGGTGAAAACCGCAAATGTTTGGTATAATATTAATCTATTCGGTTTAGGATTCAACTTTTGTTGAAAATTCGTCATTGGTTTGAAATTCATCCTTTATATTGTAAATTGTATTATTTGATTGACAACTTGATTCTGTTGTTAGAAAATTTAACAATTTTGTAAAACATCATCCTTTTTGGTTGAAAATTCAAGTTTTTCGTAGAAAATTAATCTTTTTTGGTAAAAAATTGAACTTTTTTGGTGAAACTTCAATTGTTTTTAGAAATTTTTTGTTGTTGAAAATGCAATGATTTCATTAAAAATTTAGCTATTGGTTTTAAAATTCATGCATTTTGTGGAAGATCCATCTTTCTTGGTATGAAACTAATGCGCTCGGTTGAAAATTCATCTCTTTGGCTGCAAATTCAACTATTTGGTTAAAAATTCATCCATTTTGTTAGAAAACCAGTAGAGTTCAATTTAGATTTATTTCTTACATGTACATCCTTTTTGGATATTTACATCGTTGAAAATGTCGTATTTTTGCTTAAAATGTTTGTATTTAAAAGTGATTCAAGTTAAATGGAATATAGTACCCACATTCATTTAATTTAGAACCACTTATGCCCCTATTTTTGTTTATAAATCTCCTTATTTCCCCTGTTTTTAAAGCATGTTTGATGCCTGTTCTTGGTACAGTTAAAAAAAATGTATTTTTGGCTTCTTCTTGTAAAACTCGTTTGATGGGGGGGGGGAGGTTGACATAAAAAATATGTATAGTTCGAAATTTGAAACATTTGAGCCCTAACTCAAATTCGTGCTCCCTCAAATAATGGTAATATTATAAAGCTCGACATTGACAGATAATCTTTTGTTGTACAGAAGACATGCTAATTAAATTAAGCTTTCCACTTACAAATTTAAAACCTCAAAGGTGAATTACAATCTCTTTAATTTCAATATCTGCAATATCATCCATGAATTAAATATTACTCTCATTTAAGTCTAGGGAATGGATTGATAATAAAATTCTAAAGAGTGCTCAGAATATTCGAACATTTGCATCAATTTTTACTTAATTCTAAACTCGATAAAAAAAGTTTGAAAAAGAGACCATTGGGGAGAAAAAAGTTTATTTTCATTCTTACGAATGGTAAAAAAGCTTTGCCCTCTGTTCCTGGGTGCCTGATAAATTCCAATTACTTTATTTCGCAAATGTTTATTATACGAGACGATTTTTGTCTTTAGTACGGATCCCCAATGGCACCTCTGGTACAATGCGGCCTTTCTTTCCTTTCGATTCCCCCTTTAACCCCTTCACCAACTAAACGACCTAACGCTATTTTACGGTCGACCGTTTCGCGCTTAATCACCGCATCACGCCCGAGGTACACATATACGTCCTAGCGTTTTCCGATAACTTCGATATTATAAAATATTACAGCTCCTGGTTTGATTAGTCGCGACCGTATATGGCTACGTTTGCGGCCAGCGTACCCCCTATTTCCCCCGATACTTCCATCCTGAACCCACCAACCTTGTTGGGTTAATATGTAGTACATGTGTGTGTACTTACCTTCGCTCCCTGGGCACATCCATTAGGAAGCGAATGTTAGTCAAGGCGAATTTACTTTATCCAAAATGTAAAAGTCTCGAATATATGTATGTTCAGCGTGTGGTCAGAAAAGTTCGACATTTTTCTGTTTGACAGATTTTCTATATTTGTTTGTGCGATGGAAACATGCTTCAGCTTCGTGAAAAAGTCATTGGTTAACTGAATTCTGCATGGTATTTATTCTGAATAATTGGGAAGCTTTTAATTTTGAACATTTCAAAAAGTAAAAAAATCACTTTTATGTTTTCATCACCCCGAAAGGAAAACTTTATAGTTTCAGTCGGGTGTCCGTCCGTCCTACTTTTTTCTTTGGGTCTCGCTTACCTTTGAATTGACCCTTTCTCACCGGACCCCTTCTATCCCTCAGGACTACCCATATACCAGGGGATTTCACGTATCCTTTGGGACTCCCCTATCCCAGCACTTATTCTTCGGGGCCACTTATCCCACGGGACACCTATCCTCGAAACTTCACTTGTGTCGGTTTCTAAGGAGTCGCATTGATCGTTATTAAGGGTTGCTATTATACTTTACTAGGGGATGTTATTATCCATTGTGAAGGGTTGTAATTGATCGTTGCTAAGAATTTTCTTTAATGTTTGCTAAGAGTTATTATTGTCCGTTTCTAAGGATTTCTTATTGTCCGTTGCTAGAGAGTTGTATTGATTGTTGTCAAGCGATGTTATAGTTCGATTCTATGGGATGTCATAGTTCGATTCTATGGGATGTTATTAGCCGTTACTGAGGATTGTTATTCACCGTTGCTAGGAAGTTATATTGATCGTTATTAAAGGTTCTTATTTACCATTTCTAGAGCGTTGTATTAATTGATCTTGTGGATTTTTATCGACCGTTGCTAAGGGTTTTAATCGATTGTTGCTAGGGGACGTGACATTTGTTAAGGGTTGTTATTTTCTATTATTAGGGAGTTGTATAACGCGCTGCTAGGGTTTTTTAATGTTCATTTCAAGGGAACGTTATTAGGCTTTGCTGAGGGTTGTTATTGACCGTTGCTAGGGAGATGTGTCCGTCGTTGCTAAGGGTCTTGACCCTTTTTATGGGTTGTTATTGCCCATTTCTAACGGTTTCTATTGACCGTTTCGAAGCGTTATTATTGTCCGTTGTTAGGGAGTTGTATTGATTGTTTTAAATGGACGTTATTAGCCACTGTTGTAGTTTGTTCATGACTTTTGCTAGATAATTTTACTGGCTATTACTACGGGGTTATTATTAATTGATGCTATGGAGTGTTTATGATCGTTGCGAACGGTTATTATAGACCATTTCTAAGGGTTGTTATTTTCCATTGCTAGGGAGTTGTTATCTTCCGTTGCCAAATAGTTGTTATTATCCGTTTCTAGGGAATTATTATTATCCGTTGATACAGAGTTGTTATTGTCTATTGCTAAGGAGTTGTACTTATCGTTGCTAAGGCTTGGTATTGTTAACTGCTGGTAGATGTTATTAACCTTTGCTAAGGGTTGTTATTGACCATGTCTAGGAGATATTATTAAGCGTTCCTAAGAGTTGATGTTGACCACTGCTAAAGGTTGTTATTGTACATTGTTAGGGATTCTATGGAATGTTTTTGATCATTGCTAATAGTTGTTTTTTATCGTTGCTAAGGGTTATTATTGTCCATTGCTAAGGAATTGTTATTGTCTGTTGCTAGGGATTTGTTAATATCCGTTGCTTGAGTGTTGTATTAATCATTTCTAAGGGATGTTATTTTCATTTTCTATAGGATGTTATTAGTTGTTGCTAGGGGCTGATAATTTTCGTTTCTAGAGAATATTACTAGCCGTTGCTAAGCTTTGTTATTTATCGTTGTGATAGAGTTTTATTGATTGTTGTTATGGGTTGCTATTGTGTGTTACTAGGGGATATTATTAGCCATTACTAGAGGTCGTTATTGACCTTTTCTGGGGAGTTGTATTGATCGTTGCTCAGTGTTGTTACTAACTGTTGCTAGGGGATGTTATTTACCTTTGATGAGGGTTATTTTTCACAGTTGCTAAATGTTATTATTGTCTGTTGCTGGTAAGTTGTTATGCTCTATTGCTATAAGACTATATTGATACTTGCTAAGGGTTGTTATTGTCCGTAGCTAGGGAATTATTATTATCAGTTGCTAGGTAGTTGTATTTATCGTCGCTAACGGTTGTTATTAACCGTCGATGCGGAAAGTTATTAACCGTTGCTAAGGATTGTTGTTGACCGTTTCTAAGGGTTTTTATTGTCCGTTGCTAGAAAGTTGTTATTTTTCGTTACTTTCGATTTGTATTAACCGCTGGAAAGGGTTTTTATTGTCCGTTGCTGGCTTATTTCATTAGCCGTTGCTAAGGGTTGTTATTGACCTATGCTAAGGGGGTGTTATGCAGCATTATTAAAGAATGATGTTGACTGTTGCTAAAGGTCTTGTATTGTAAACTGCTAGTGAGTTGCATCGATCGTTGCTAAGATCTGTTAGTGACTACAACTCATGGTCTTATAAACCGTTCCTAAAGATTGTTATTGATCGTTGATAAGAGACGTAAGAGGGGAAGTAATGGTGGGAGTGAGAGATTTTTAAGACTTAATTAGCATCCTAATAGGCTACGAAACACTTTTTTGCGGGCACAATGCGCTAGGATTAATACTCACTATTGCTGAGGGTTGTTATTATCCATTGCTAGGGAGTAGTATCAATCGTAGCTAGGGAATGTTATTAGTGGTTGCTAAGGTTTGTTATTTACCGTAGCTAAAGGATGCTAGCGACTGTTGCTGAAGGTGGTTACTATCCGATGCCAGGGCCGTTATTGGACTCTAAGAAGGGTTTTTATTGATCGTTTCTAATCTTTTAAAGGTTGTAATAACATTAGCCCGTTGCTTGGCAGTTGTAGTACTCGTTGCTAAGGGTTTTTATTATTCGTTACTAAATTTTGTTATTGTCCGTTGCTATTTGATTTTATTAGCCGCTGCTATGTGTTGTTATTACCGTTGCCAGGGTATGTTATTGAGAATTGCTCAGGGTTGATGTTCACCGCTGAAAAACGTTGTTATTGTCGCTTGCTACAAAGTTGTATTTATCGTTGATAAGGGGAGTGAGAGGAAGAGTGACAGGGGGAAAGGGAAGATTTGAATGACCTAATTAATAGCTTAATAGGCCACGAAAGCATTCCTTGTAGGCACAGGCCGCATACTTTGACTAATTTTTGTAAATAGTCCTCATATATCTGGTTTTCTACAATTTCAATAAATGAATGATTGAAAATAATGTCACGTGCTCCGCGATTGATTTTACCAGAAAGCAAAGTGAACCGTCTCGTTTATATTTCTCCTCTCGATGCAAATGAGCCCAGAGATTTTCCAGGGATATAAAATACTCGGAAAGAGAAAAAAAGAGTTATCATTGTTGCAGGCAAAAGTGAATCTTTCTGTGTTGTGTGCCGAATTTAAACGGGTCTGCGGTAAATTCTACATTGCTGCCATCGAGACTATCGAGGAAAGCTCAAACTCAAAGAAAATCCCGACCGTGTCGGAAGAGCTTTCGGCTCTTTGATTTACCGCTTTTGCCTCCGGGGGCTACCTCCATTTACCCTCTCTCTAGTATCTCTTTCTCTCACCTAACACATTTTTCTTTTTCCTCGTTGGCATCGTTGGCATACTGTAAGGGTTGTGGAAGGTTTGCGGCTTCCCTATGAATAACTCAAGGCACCGACATCTGTATGCCACTACAGGTACACGAGCTATTCGTGCCCTTGTCCGCATATTTCAAGCATGGACAATAAGTAGAGTACTGTACATCATACGTTTATAAACACGTAATGTCGATTAACTGGCTAGGCAATAATTCGAATTTTGTTGCCTTCGACCCTTGGCTTTTGACCTTTGACCTTTGACATTTAACACTTGAAATCTGACCTTGAGCCTTAAACTTTAAACTTTGACCTTTGACATTTCGCTTTTAACCTCTGACTTATGAACTATAACAGGGTAGCTACTAAATCAGGTAACTGGGAAATGATTGGGAACTTTTATAATTTGCCAAGACTCAAAGGGATTTTAAATAATATCAGCAAATGTCTAGAAAACCTTAGCGAATAAAATAAATTGTAATTTAAGGGATTTCTATGGAATTGATCAATTTCAAGGGATATTAAGGTAATTACGATATTTCAAACGATTTTAAAACTTTTGGTTATCTTTAAAATTTCCAAACAATTTTTAGAGGTTTCAAGGATTTCGAGGATACTCAGAGAATTCTGTAGGATTTCCAAAGGTTTTAAGGTGCTCCAAATGATTTCACAAGATTTAAGGGATTTTAGAGGACCTCCCTTTATTTCAGAGAATCTACATGAATTTAAATGATATTAAGTTATTTTAACAGGTTTTAAAGAATTTCAAGAGATTTGCAAAATTTCAAGGGATAGTGAAGAATTTTGTAGGATTTTCAAATATTTTAAGCTATATCTTAAGAGATTTCCAGGGAACCTTAAAAAGCAAATAAGATTAAATAAAATTGTAAGAAATTTCTAGAGATTCCAAAAAATTCTAAGGGATTTTAAGTTATTTCAAGATATTTTACAAGATTCACATGATTTTATTGAATCTCCAAATATTTTAAATAATTAAAAAGATTCTAAAGAATTTCACGAGATTTAAAAAATGTTAAGGGATGTCAAACAGTTATAGGACTTCGAAGTGATTTCTTATTATTTAGAGTATTTCAAAGGATTTTGAAGACTTTAAAGGTATTCGAGAGAGGTTAAAATATTTCGAGGAACTTGTACAGAGTTTAAAAAATTTTAATGGTTTTAGTGGATTTGGAAATATTTCCATATATATGAGGGAAGTGTAATTGGATTTCAAACAATTTTAAAGATATCAGTAGAATTCGCAGATTTTATTTATTTTTCTATAATATTGTTTGCAAGGGAAGTTTCCAATTTTCCTTGAAAGTCGCTTGCGCTCCTTTCGTCGATAACAGTTTTTTCTATTACCTTATTTATTCTTCAGAGTCTTTTTTAAATACTGTATATTAACAATAACATAGTGATAATGAATAATAACAATATATATTTTTTTTCAGAAAATAAATATATATCCCATCAACAATTTAGGGTCAACCCACTTATTTTTTTGCAATCTCAGGCCTGTTTTTGTCCGTGTTTTGACGATTCTGACTCACGGTGCACCCTAGTGCATATTCCCTGTCAAGAATCGATTAAAAAATGTTGTATCGTGATAGCAAAGGTGGAATATTCATACGTAGATAGTAGCTGAGGGCAATCAGTAGTTAGGGCCATTATTGAGTCAGCCACGATCCATTATATGCAAATAAGTCAACGATCTCTCTTCGCGTTTAAACGCTCCCCTTCCTCTTGTGTTTCCAACCCCCCTACGACGTTCATCTCGCTCATTCTCGAGGTGGAATCCTAAGACTTCAAAGCTCGAAGCTCGTCTTAATTACTGTTGTCTCGAGTCAATCTCAATGGTAATTAACGGGCGTGCGCTAACCTAGAATGATATTGTCTATGTATTTCTCGCTTCCTACCTATTCTGTCCCAACCAAATCACTTCTCATCTCTTTAACTCTTGTTGTTTCTTCCAGCTACTAAGGCTCAAGAACCCTTCGAGTGCTTGAGAAATGAAGAGATTGAGAGAGGTTTACATGACGGGAGAGCATGAGAGGGGGAAGAGAGAAACAGGAAAAGCACCCTTGAGAAAGAGAGTATATTGAAGAAGAAACACCAGTACCTGTCGATACTCACCAGAATTCTGCGTTAATGCTTCGTTCTCTCTCAAAAACTGTGTGGATACACTACCGACGGATAGTATCGGACCACTCTCTTAAACTGAGCCACTAAAATTGTGACGGGCTGAATCAGTATTTTGAATTATCACTGGTGAACCAGTGATTTCCCGACTTTTACTGGGTGAACCACTAAGTGACTCAACTCAAAGAGCATTACTGAATATACCAGAGACGCCAAACAATAGATTCAACCAGTGATGAAGGGCTCCACGCGGCCAAGACATGAACCTCCAGTCCTCTGGTACGCGCGTGTCGCTGGTCGGCTCTTTGAATTTCTCGAGTGAAAACGAACTTTGTTGTCTACTAGAGTTTGTCTTATAAAAGATAATTTTGCAAAGGTTAGCACAAAAATGATGAAGCATAAGTGTCATGCTCAACCAGCTGATGATCGACAACACGTACGACCAAATGACTACTCGTACTGAGTAACCAGTGAACGTGCCTGATTAAACTAGTGACGGAATTTCACTGAGTGATCTATTGAAACGTTACTGGGTGAACCAGTGAAATATGACTGAGCGAATCAGTGAAATCTCAGTGATAGTCAGTGACACAGTTCTGACTGTTTCAACCAATGAGATTTCACTGGCTCTTTTCAAGAGAGTAGTGATCTTCATGAGTGGAATCAAGCCGATCATAATCCGATGACACCCATCTGACATTTAAGTTGGAAAAATCTGCCACGACTTAGTGCATGAGTCATTAGTCACTAGCATGTTTATCCCTGAACAAATTTCAGCTATTTTACAGAAAACAGATTTTCTCAAAAGAAAGAATTAAGCATAGGGGAGAAAAGGGTATGTCGGCGCACCTTATAGAATCAGTAAATTTAAACGAAAAATGCACAATCGATAATAAATGGAAAAAGTGTTTTTTTGGGCTATTTTTGGCCCCCTTCAGGCAACGGAACGTTGCCGCTGGCTTCGTCAGCCGTGGTTAACCGGGGCAATAGGGTGACTTTTTACGAAAATAGGGGAATGATAAAGAAATAAATTTTTTAAATAAAATTAATGTAGATGCCATATTAAATTTAATATAAACTTTCAAACAAAAGAGAAGAATTTTCAACAAAATAGTTGAACTTTAAACCAAGTAGTAACATTTTCAAACCAAAGACGGATTTTTTAGAAGACATTTAAATTTGTAACAAAAATGTTAATTTCAAATTAAGAAAGATGAATTTTCACCCAAAGAAGATGAATTTTCTATCATACAAGATGAATTTTCAAACCAGAAGGATAAACTTTCAACAACACAGTTGAATTATCGATCAAAAAGTTGACATTAACAATATTTTCAGCAAAAATAATTAAATTTTAAGCACAATAGTTGAATTTTTTTGCAAGTAGTTGAACTTTTATCTTACACAGATGCATTTCCTACCAAGAAGATTCAGTTTCTACTAATTATTATAAATTCTGAATGAAAATGCAATAGTCGGTATTTCAATCCAACGAGATTTTAATTTAATATCGAAAAAGAAAGAAGGAGGAATTTTCAATCCGACAGGACGAATTTTCAATAAAACAGTTCAATTTCCGATCAAAAGAGACGAATTAAACAAAATAGTTTAATTTCCAACAAAATAATTTAATTTTCAGCAAAATAATTTAATTTCCAACAAAATAGTTGATTCTTTAAACAAATAGCTGTGTTTTTCACCTACTATGATGAGTTTTCAACGAAGAGGATTAATATTCTACCAAAAAAGACGAATTTTCAACAAAGAGTTAAGTTTTAAAGCTAACAAAGAGCCGTATATTTTTTTTTAATTTATCTTTTATAGCCGAAAAGATGAATTT
>UWNZ010111423.1:4087-18200 GCA_900474215.1 Andricus inflator
CAGAAATTCGTGTAGGGAAAAGATATTAGTAGACGGTTTTTTGATGTTATCTATGACGCAGTTTATTATACAATTACGATATAATACTAATTATATAATGTTAAATAATATTGGTGTACCTAATTGTTAACATTAACTCTTTGCGATTGATATGATTTTGTTTATACATCTCGCCTTCCTTATAAATCCTATCCCTCACATTTCATAGTCCTTGCGAAATATTTATGGAAAATGTCAAAAACTCATATTTACCTTATTCTTATTAAAATTCTGCGCAAAGAGCGTAGAAAACCATCTTGACCTTTTTACCCCTAAAATCGCATATCAGCGACCTTTTTTCTAATTCGTTAACATCGTAATTCTTAGTAGAAAATATTTAAACATTTCTATGTAGGAAGTTTTGCATTCTTCGTCGTACGACTGTAGGAACTATCATACCGTGCTCTTTTATTTCGTTTGGAAATTTGATTTTCCGAACCGCCTCCGTCTTTGGATTCCAAATACGTAAATCCACTTACACGCGCATCGCGTCTTCTAATACGAATTACATCGATCTTTATAAGTTCGCTAAAGCTAAACCGCTCAAAAGACATAATTTTATTATTCATTTCACTCAAGGTATAATCGACTCTTGACGAAACTTATTTTTCTTTTTTTCTCATAACGATTCTTTTCATTATTTCTAAATTCGTACACCTGATTACATTGTCAAATGTTTAACTTTACTACTCGATTATTTGATATTTACAATTTGGGCATGTCAGGACGGTGGCAGAGTATAAAAAAACATTCAAATCACAAAAAACAACCAGGAAACGTAATCAATATTTACAATCCAATGATTACATTGATCATGTACCTAAATTAGTAAGTTCAATCAAATTCGTTCTAACAATTTTACGCGATCCAACAAAACTTCGCTACTAAATAACAAAAAATATCTCTAAACATAACAAACAAAGGAGTGAGGAAAAATAAAAAAGGGGAAAAGGAAGGAAAGGATAAAAATAAAAGACTAAGTAAAATTAATGATCCAACTGAAATCTCCGTAGCATTTTATTTTCAAATAATAAAAGTTAAAATATAATGAAATAATATTAATAATAATAATATAATAATTGCTATGATAATGTGTCTATGTACGCCGTGTATTACACGAAGAACAAAAGATGAAAGAGGGACGCGAGGGTGAGTTCTGGATTCTACACATTTTTTCACTATCTACAAAACTTGGCTGAATCAAGCTAAATTATCGGTTAAATGTGGCCGTTTTCGGATTTCAAATAATTGCCAAAATCGGTAACGTCGTCGATAATTTAAGTGCTCTCGAGTCCCTCTCCATATTTTTGTACGTATTTTGATTTTTTTATCAATTTTCAAAACACGCACAATTCGCACCGAAAGGGGTGCTTCGTTTAGGAACTTTATTATTTTTAAATACGCGTTTTACTATAGCTTGGTCCACGTCTCTGGAATTCGATGCTGAAAGAAGAACCGTCCAATGCAACAATAGACCGCGATAATACGTCTCTAATAATTGTACACGCGTCAAGTCGTTTATAATTTTATATAGTTAGAAAAATCTCACAAAAATGTACATTGTTATCGATGACGATGATAATCATCGATAAATGCATCGTTATCCTCGATGCGAGTCAATCGACGGAAAAATCGATTCCCTATCTTTCCTACTATTTACATTCCACTTCCTCACTGTTGTGTATTTATATATATGCATTTTTATTTATTTATACGTACATAAGATTCGCGTGCTTATCACTATATGATATATTCGCTATGTATAGATATTTATAAATACATTTATGTCCCGCTCAATGTACTCTTTGCATGATCATAGCCTTCTTCAGACTAGATGTATGAACAATTTCTAGGAAATTTTTCACATCAGGAATGATGAACACGTTATTCTTCATTCGCAAACAAAAATCAAGAACAATATTTTCGTAATCCTCGGCTGTACAAGTCAAATTTGGTTCATTTTTTTATTTGATCTTCATGGCGAATGAAAAACATTGTAATAATTTTTTCGATTTTTGAAATGTACACTATGATCACCGATCGCACTATATTTAGCAGGAAACACTCTTCCTTTATACCGGAAAAAATATTTACAATTTTATGACACAGATATGTAAGATTTTGTGAGAGGCGTACTAAATTTATTTACACGTCGTATCGAAAAAGAGTTCGTTGCTAGCCTCTGAATATACACAACCCTGCCTATCACTCTGGCCCAAACAAAATGAAATTCTCTTTCCATAATTAAAACTACTATTTTTCAGAGTTTCTCTCCAACTTATCAACTCTCTCGTCCCCATTCATAACTTATTAGACAAAATTCTTTATAAAAAAAACTCTGGGAACAAAAGAGTTAATCCAAAACTCAGAACAATAGTCCTCCGAAATTGTCACAAAGTCTTTATGTCTGGAAATTTCTTACGTTATTGGGTACACTTAATAATATTAAATTGCGTGTTACTTTTGCTAGGATTATTTGGGGAGTAGTACGTAATACTGATAGGTAATTTTGATCGTAATACCTTACAGATGAAATATCAAACAAATTCAAAAGAGTTCCAACATTCCTGTATCATTCCTCTTTCCTATTGAGAGGTGCTGTAGTTAAAAAGTCGTCTTCCTACAACGATACGCGATTATCCTATAAAAACTCTGTGACATGGTATAATACTTGGTCGTCTGTTCTCGAGACGAAGCCGAGAACAAGGAATAAAATGCTGAACATCGTCGTTGCCAAATTTCGACGACATCGTTCTACAGAAGACGATCTTCTTTGGACCTTTTGAAAATTCGTCCTTCGACAGAAATGGCATTTACAACAATAAAACTTTACTACCTATGTACATAGTTCGTCACATTATTGCCAAGATCTAGTCAAAACTCGTGAAAACAACAGAATTACAACGTCACAAAACTTAAAAAATTCGGAAATCTGCAACTTCAAAGTTTTACACTCTTTTCACTGACCAATCCCTTGGCTGATTTTTGGTACTTACTTTCACCAGGAGAGAAAGTTCCTCTCTCTAAATTCATTGAATCGAATGCCTAATTTTCCTACCAGTGTAAGTGATAACAGAAAAAGTTGACTCAGTGTTTGAATATTTTCAACGTCAATCACACCCTACACTTTTTCTGGAATCAGGATTAGTGGTAGAACTCTGGGAGATTGCACAATCGTCGTTGATGGTGATGCTGATGTTGCTGATGATGGTGATGATAGAGAGCGTCCCCTTGTTGGGTCGCTGGCTTGTGTCACTCGTGAGATTTTCCGGTTAGAGGATGGTAGTTGCCACCAGCAGAAGCCACCAAAGCCAGGGGCATAGGTGTACCAAGGGACCCTGGATGGGGATGCGAATGACCCATTCCGGAAGAATGCGTCGTCAGGGCTAGTGGACTCCCGGACATACTACTTGCTAGGGATGCAAATACAGATGGAGATGGCGATGTCATCGTCGGACTACCCATTGTCGACGGTGGGTTGATCCTCTTTTCTTTCTGCCGCCTGCAAGCCAAAAAAATTGTTAGAAAATTCTAAAACCGTTTATTAAGTCTTAATTTCCTAAAACAGATTCTGAAATCATCACCAACTGACCTATTGCAAAACCAGACTCTGACAACCTCCTTCTCCATTGCAAGACTATCAGCCAACATGGTGATTTCCTCAGAAGTTGGTTTTGGATTTTGACCAAAGGCCTTCTCTAATGCTAACCGAACACTTGTTTCTATCGAAGTTCTCTTCTTCCGCCGTCTCCCAATTGCTTCAGGCGTCGTCATCGGATTCGATAAGGAGTTTGGGTTGTTCAGGGAATTATCCGCATCTTCCAACCACTTCTGGAGAAGAGGTTTTAGCTTGCACATGTTTTTAAAGGAGAGGTTCAAAGCCTCAAACCTGGAAGACAAATTTGTGGTCAGCAAAATTTATTTTATTGGTATGAAATTTAGGGGAAAAGAAAATTTAAACCTACCTCGAGATTGTCGTCTGCGAGAAGTCATTTCCATAGAGTTTCCCCATCGCAAGACCCACATCGCCTTGGGTGAATCCCAATTTGATTCTCCGTTGCTTAAACGTTTTAGCAAACTGTTCGAGTTCCTCGAGGTCTGTTGTTTCCTCAGGCGAAGGTTCCAGTCTCGTAGGGGGTGGTTTCACAGCTGGTGGTGTTCCTGGAGGTGGTGGTGACCTCTGTTGAGCTAAACTCCTCCCTACAAGTCCACCTCCACCCTGAAGAGCCTGTTGCTTCTGCAGTGCCTGCAGCTGCTGTGCCGCTTGTGCAACCGCCTGTTGTACCTGCGAAGAAATACATCATTAGAGGGATGATCTTCATTTGTTAAAATCACTTTTGGGGTACTAGAGCATATGCAGGAAATGAAATTTGGTATCTCAGACTGGGTGAACTAATCTACAAAATAAAACTGCTCCTTTTTCATGCTCCTGTTTATTCTACTTAGGGAGGGACTCGCATATAGTTTAAAAAGCAATCCAAATGCCCTTGTAGGAAAATTTATACCTGCATGGACTGTGAGCGCGGATGACTTGGTCTCTGGGGGTAGCCACCGCTCTGCAACAGACCCTGCAAGATGTCAACTTTGAATAAACAAATCCTAACATTTTGTATCTTGTAATTTTTGGAATTGGGAGATTGTGTAGGGAATAGTGGATGTAAGATCAGAAATACAGATTACTGCGAAACTGATGATTCTAATTGAAACATTGTCATGGGCCACACTTCTATCAGGTGAGCAAGGATTAACTAGGCAAGAGTTCTGATCGATTATCTTCACCCTTTCTTAAACATGCGTTCGAATACGAGAGTGAGTTGGGGTTCTGACTCCTGCAGGCACCCTTTTCGAAAAAGGGTTTCTGATCTTGGTCAGGTCGCGTGTCGCCATACCAACATACTTTATGCTTATTTATGTAGACGCCCCATTCAAGTGCTTTACATTTAGCCACGTGCGGGTTCGGCGACAGGTTATTGCGTGAATAATAAGGTCCCTTGCATATGCCTTAGCCGAAAAAGGGTTGCCGTCTTCCAATGGTCGCGTGTTTGCTAATGGCAAGGACCTTATTGTGTCGACACGCTTTCACAGGTAAATCGAATGCGGATTCATTTCACACATTTGCCTTTTCATCAAATTATCACGGGATACAGCGATTAATTTATCTGAAGTAATCCATTCTTGAGAAGAAGCGCCTCTTCGGGAAGATTTTATTTTCAGAGTGTTAGTTAAAATTTACAATTTATATTTAAGATACGAAAATTATCTGTGGGTTTCAAACTACATGTTTAGGATTATTTAAGATGAAATTCCTAATCGAATGATGTAAGACGTATGGATAAAGATCCACCCACAAAAGACCGGCCTTGTAAAAAGAAATTCTAAACCGGAAGACGCCCCGAAGTAGAGAATATTATCGAACTTTCTGAAACAGGTTGAGCGCGTGTTGATGAAAAGGGTTGAAATCTTGAGGAGGTCGTGTGTCTCTTCGAAAATTCAAGACAGGCGGCACAAGCGAGAATCGTGAGGAAGAAAGAAAGAAATATGTGAAAAAAACTCTTCACCCTAGCCACGTGTTAGGTAACAAAGGGAGCCCGCGGCAAGGTGCCGTAGGTTTCCCTTAACGAATCGCATCGGAATACCATACCTTTGAAAAGATGCGCAGGGCCCCAGGTCGAAGGAGGGCTCCCATTAAATCTGCTAGACGCAAAGTCGTTTTGTTACTTCTTCCCCTATTGCATTTGCCTCTGCTCTGTCCATACATGCGCGCCATTCAACGCTTCGTAAATGTAACCAAACCTATTCAATCCACGGATCTCCGCATTATGCCAGCGTGCCTGTCGATAGGATATATGTATCGGGTGTACACAATCGGGCGTTTTTTCAGAAGAATATGAATTTCTTAGGCAAAAAGAGGATCCTCTCAATGAATCATTCCAAGAAGAGTGCGATAATAAATTCTCTGATGGATGCACAAATTATCATTTTTCAAATGAAGACCTTTAGATGCATTTCAAAGACGGGAATGAAGTTAAATCGTTTTTGGGCATAGAAAAGATATATTTTTCTCTGTGTTATCAAGGGCTCTTTAAGAAAAGCTTTAATGAGAAACCGATGGGGCGAATTTCAGATGACGTTCTTTGGTAGAGTCATAACATATTCATCAAAATTGTTTCGTTCAAGCTAAAGATGTCCCTGAAAGTGAACTCAACACTTCTTCAAAGGGGAATAATCTGATATCAAAAGGACGATCAGATACGCTGTTCTGAGTGGAGAACACTGTTGAAGATACATCCTCAAGCGAAAATCTAATTTCTTAAAGTAGCTGAGCGGGAAGAATGGATCCCAAGTCCGCCCTCGAGAACTTCCGCTCGGAAGATTTCAAGCCTAGGAAAGATGGTAAGAGTTTGAGGGAGGCCATTACGAACCTGATTCTGCAGGAAGAATTGCGCCTGTGCAGGAAGTTGTCCCGCAGCCGCTGCCGGATTTGCTTGTTGGAACATGGCGAACTGCTGAAGTTGCTGTTGCAGAGATTGTTGTTGTTGTTGTAGAGTCGAAGCCAAAGCTTGGATTTCCTGGGGACTCAAGGCACCCAGAGATCCATGCATGAGGAGTTGTTGGCCCACGAGTTGGGCCGCTAAAGCTGCTTGCGAATTTCCGGTGTTGCCTGCATGACTTCCAGTCAGCTGACTACTGACCCCGGAACTGGGCGAGGATGCGCTACCACTGGTACCGCTGCTGCTATTCCTATGAGAAACATCCGTAACCTGCAACATTTTCAGATTGATTTATTAATTAGGCGCTTTTGTAAAGTAAATATGGAAAAATATTATTTGAGATAATTTTCTGGAGAGACTCTTTAACTTTTAGTAGATGAGAATTCGCATTGCGTGGAAAGGCGAGGAAAGATCGGAAATCGGAAAATCCACCCTCCCTAATATCGTAAAGTAAACGCTGTCGAACAAAGTAGTGTTTACACTCGGCCAGGTCAGGATATTGGTCACTCCTGGTCCATCGTATAAGCTTTTGTGTTTTATAAAACCTTCTGAGCCACCCCTAACTAACTAGTCGCTTTTATTTATTTCACAAATATTGAACTCGTGCACTTTTTATGCCACTCAAGGGTGAACGCAAGAAGTCGAAATAGGATGTGCGGGACTTTTTGATCTGGATAGATGTTTCTTTAGGAGGACTGGTAGCGAGTCCTCATCTTGTTTAAATCATGTTTGTATCCCGTGGGGATTTGCGAAATGTGGAGGTTGAAAAAATAATCAGAAAATTAATGTTGTAGAGGAAAAACGAATGTTTGATACAATCGGTTCAAAAGTAATTTGAGGGTATATAGTATACACTTAGATGGGTTTTGTAAATATAAGCTACAGATGTGATAGGATTAATTGGTTAAGCCTTTTAAATGCTAATGAAGGGGAAACTTTAGAGATGGAGTGAAAAACCAACAATTTACTATACGCCAGAACCTCAAGCAATGTTAGTCGGCCCTTAAAGAAGGGTCGTCATCACCTGTTGGACACTAATTAGTTACTAGGGTTTATAATTCTGAAACACCTGTAGCGGAAATCTTCAAACAAAGGGTGATCTAGAAAATAAAATTCTTTTGCTGAGGAGCTTCAAAAAATCAATACCATTATTTTTCTATATATTTCTACACACAATTAATTCTTCGAAAATAACTTAAAACTTTACTATTTTTCTGTTAGTTATTAATCCTCATTTGTTTCTTTTTATTGAATAAAGTTAGAATGCAAGTTTTCCGTTCATTTTAACGAATCAATTATCTACAAACTAGCAATTTGTGAACTTGAAGCACCTGCAGCTTGCATGGTTGCTTGACATGTTTAGGATTAACCCTAGAGTGGCTCGCATGAATGTTTCTCCTAGCGAGAATTAATTATCCTCTTCGTGATAAATTTTGCATGCGCGGAGGTTAATCATTTCATATGACTTTTGCCTTCGCACGAACTGCGCGTGTATAAACTATAAATCGAAGCCCAAATAAAAAATAATTTTTTAATTATAGAAAGTTCAAGGACGAGGTTCAATAGTTTTTTTAAAACTTATTTGAAAGTTTGCTTTAAATTTCTTTTCATAACGTTTTATTGTATTAATAATTGTAAGTTTCATTTTTACTAACCAGATTGAGGGCCCCCCTATCAGAGTCCATGGAATCGTGATCCAAATGTGGTTCGTGTCCATCCTGAACATCACTGGCGATGCTCCTGTCATCACCACTAAGCTCAGGACCATCAACTTCCCCATGCAAATCGGCATCTGTAACAGAGAAAAGGAATATTTTAAAGATTTTTTTGCGAGTTTTCAGGGAAAAAATTGTTTTTATCTACTAGTAATTATTGCTGAATCAACAAGTTTTTCTTATCACATGAGGTACTAGTTTCTTCAGAAGTTTCATGAGTAATTTTTCTCGACTTCCTCAATAAATTTAATTATCGTGGAGCGAAATTCGTAAAAGTGATTCTGTATCTAAATTATTGTAAAACATTTGTGTATTTCCTTGGTTTTGAAAAACAGGCTTTATAAAATATTATTATTTAAATACATAGAAATATTGTTGGACATAGTTGAGTATGTAATATTTCTCATTGAGTACGCCCAGAAATTTTTTCAAGTTACACTAATGTGTTTGAAAAAATCAAAAATTTGTATTCGTCTAGAAATTTCGCACTATAATTTCTTCACGTTTGTCGAAAAATTCGGAAAAGACTGATACACATTTTTTTCGTCTTAAAAATTAGCAAACAAAAAATTCTGCAAATTAATTCACTAATTTAATAACCCATTATTCGTCCAGCTTCCAAGATTTTCATTAATTGTCCCAAAAATCTGGGCGACTAGCAATGACGATTTAGTATTGAATACTTTTAAAAGCTCAGGTATTTTAATTTTATCTTACAAATTAAAGCATATAAAATAGATCAATTCAAATTGTCGCTACAGTAATTTTAAATTCTAACCACGGAAGACTAAAAAAATTTTAATTGAAAGATTTTTGATATTGTGAACATTTTCAAATAAAACTGAAACTTGTTGAAACATTTAATAAACGTGTTAACTTCGAAGTAATCGGAATTAAACTATCTAAGTGTTTACGCGGATCGAACTTAAATATTAGAAATGATTCAAGTTTGAAATTAGCCACAATTTTAAAATATTTTTGAGCTCTTTAACTTGAGACTTTTTGATTAAAAAATTGTTAAGAACTAGAAAATTTTAAAGCTCTGATTAGGAGTATACAATAAAGCCAAAGATTTGGAAATAATATAAAACTAAAATAAATCCTACAGTCATTGTTGTTTTGCGCTCTATATTTTCGATGATGATGATATCGAGTAGGGGTGGTAGTAGGGGTGCTGGTAGCATGAAGTCTCATATCAGTAAAAATCATTCTGGGGTCTTCCAAAAATACCATTTTCGAATCACTACACAGCGATCTCTCACTATTCACCCTCACATTGATACTTGCTAAATCCAGCATGAAAATCCGAAATCGTCTTTTCCTCTTCAAGAGAAAAAAACTCTTATCACTTTCACAAAATATCTAATCTAATTTATGTCACTCACTAAAAGTCACTGTCAGTTCCTCAAAATTGAAACCATTTTTAATTTCTCACTAAACCAAGTCCCCAGTGTTTCAAGTCACGATGAGAACTGAACTTAAAAAATAATTAATAACTTCTAATAAATGAAAACTTGATTAGTAAAATTTATTCAAAAATATTCAATCAGTGAATATTCATTATAATTTAAATTTGATTACCCCTACTGCGGCGGTTGGTAAAAAAAATGAAAATGTCCGGAGCACTTGCCGCTCTCTCTGAATCCTGACGGAGAGGCCGACACGGAGTGAATGTCAGAGTGATGCAACGCTTCAGCGGCCCTAAGGGCAAACTACCCCCACCAGCGCAGGAAGGAAGAGGCCAGCTATTGGCCGCTCTCCGCAGGGCCGCTGCCTCCATTGGATGGGGGAGAAAACCCTTTGCTCTTCGGTGCGGCCCCCCTACCTTGCAAATCAACCCTTCGGGCATCCATCATCATATCTTATGACGGCCTCCCTCGCCACCCCTTTTATTATAAAGACCCCTTTCTCTCTCACTCTCTCCTGTTTTTTGAAAGTTTAATGTGACCTTCGGTCTGCTATTTCAAACATAATAGTCATTGGAACCGATTTATCGATTGAGAAAACGAGCTTATGGTTTACGCTTACGAATCGTTTTGTTGGTTGCATGTGTTCGCCAAAACTGCACGTGTAAAGCAGTCGCGCATAACGGTTTTTAATTCTAATTATTTCGATACACCGCGACCGAAGACCCTTTTGGCAGCTGGATTTACGACGCGCGTTTAATCTGAAAGGGTAAGTAAACGTACTTTGATTCTCTGGGAGGGGGAGAGAGTTTTTGGGGGTATAATTTCAATTATTATTTTTTACATAATAAATTTCAGTACTACTAGCCAATGTCTTCTTTCATCAGTATATATAATGAAGACATGAGAATGACAACTGCACTGTAACATTTTTTTGGGGAAATTTTTCCTAAAATTGTGGTAACGCAAATTACACCAAAGTTTGCCAATAATGCTCTATATATTGTGGGAAAAATTCACCAATATTGGTGTGGAAAAGTTCCCAACATTTGGGAAACTTCACAAATTATTGTTGGGAAAATTCCCCAATAATGGTGTGGAGTATTTCCAAAAATTTGGGAAACTTTCACCAATTATTGTAGGGAAAATTCCCGAATAAAGGTGTGGAATATTTCCTACAAGTTGGAAACTATCCCCGACATATTTTAGGCCTTGGGGAACATTTCTTAAAAAATGGGAAAATTGAACCAACTATCTTAGGGAGATTCCTGAAAAATATTGTGGAATACTTGCTGGATGTTGGGAAATTTTAAGAAATTTTTCTCTATGTTTTCGTGAAAAATCCCCATTTTGTGTTATTTGCGTCGTCTATTAGGTCCACTATTTATTCTTTCAGTCGTAAAAATGACTTTTATAATTATGAGAATGACAACTAGATAAGGTCATTTGGCTTTTGGATAAAAACTATTTTCGAAAAACTGTTTATTAATGTCTTCACATGTTCAATGTAGAGTTCTTGATGAACTCATGCTTCTATAAATTTATTAAAAAAATATATTTGGAAACCTATCGTAGGAAAACTTTTTTGGTTTATCCTTTAAAATTTCACTCATGGTCTGATGAATTAGAGTATAGAATTTAAATAAAGCATTTAATATTTAATCCTAATTATTTTGTTCAGTAAACAACATGATTTATATTTATCGCAAATCGAAATATATTTAGGTTTGATCGTTTGAATTTATAGGTAATTTGAAACGAATTTTAAAGCTTCAAAATTGAAAGTGTATGATTGAAAACTATCTAAGTTTAGAAATTATTATTAAACACGCCTGAAATCCGCTAAAAGTCCAATCTTTATTAATAGGAAAAAATTGCTTTTAAACATTTTGAACTCTTTAATTAAAAAGTGTGATAAAATAAAGAATTATTTGCAGCAGAGAATGAGATTGCAAAGGTAATGCAACTTTTAAAAAAATGCAATTATATATAAGTGAAATCATGATGTCGAAGTCTTCAATATTAAGAAAGAATAAAAACATGAATAAAATATGCAATGACAGAAGCCAAATTATTCAAATAAAAAAATCAAAAGCAATCACACCTATTAAAATATTAAAATATTTTTCATATAGAAAATTAGTTTTATTTTGAACAAGAGGTTGAATAAAAAAAATTATTAATTCAAAACATGTTTCCAGGAGTATAAAAATTCGAAAATAATACATGAAATATATCATAAATTTAGAAATATAAAATTTTATTTATCATAATAAATGGAAACAGCTTTGTAAAAAATTTGAATTACACGTTTAAACATTTAAGATATAAAATAAACACTGGAAATTTTTCGTATCGTTTTAAATATGAATACTTTCAACTGAAAGATGAAGCAAGAACTGAAGGAATTAAATTTTAAAAACCTTTATTTGACTTAAAAATATACAAATAGTTTCAAAATATATTTTTTAATGAATATAGCTTTTCTACTATAATTTATCTAAAATAAATATTTATTTTACAGCAATCTTTTGAAATCTGCAGCTTAAATATGTACACTATACCAATTTTGCATTTACTTTCCAAATCCCATTCCCAAAGTCCTAAAATGCACGAAGAAAAAAAAATATTGCACTGTGGGAAAGTTGCAACTAAGTAGGGTCAGTGATCCGAAAAAAGTCGCTTAGCATTTTCGTATGACCGTCCGAAGATTCCCATCCTTGGGATATTCTGGATAGAAAAAAGCTGTAATATCGTCGGCAGGTAGAGAGTGAAGCGACTACCGACGATGAGGGCTAGAAAAGAAAAAAATTCGAAAATCCGGCAGATCTCAGGATTCCGAGGCTAACGCCCCTGTCAGATTCTCCTCGATCTCCCCAAATCTTTTTTACCTGACGCAGATTCCCCTGAAAATCTTAGAAAAAACTGCGGGGTCAGGTAGTCCTGGCATTCGAAAGAATCGAAAGAACCCGCCATATTGGCGGATAAGCGATAAAATTTCAGTTGCGCTCCCCACTCCTTATCAAGCAGAAGATCCATCCCCACCAAAACTCAACGCAGGTACCAGGATTCCCCTGCTTGTCTAATTTGCATCTAAATTATGCTCTCCCCTTATAATTTCTCTTTCGCTTTCTATCCACCTTTTACCTTTTTTTACCTTTTTCCTTTTTTGCCGAAATTACGTTTCCGTGAGAAGTCATTTCGGTTTCGAAGGGTGGCCAAATTTTGGGGTGAATTCTCTCTTTCAGGATTCCCTATTTTCTACCCTTTTTTATTGAATATATAGATTCGTCCTAGCAGGTTCTGATATTTCCCAGGCGCACCCTTTTCACCAGATAAGGTGCAGGACCGTTATTTTTTCACGTCAAAGAAACTTTTTTTTAAGGAGTAAGGAGAAATGTGTAGAAGGAGATAGAAAGCAAATCCTCTCGGAGAAGGGGTAAGGAAAAAAAAGTTAGGCACTATATTTTGAAATCGTCAACGGATTTTTCGCGCCACCTTGGGAGAACATGAGAAAAAAAGTGGAACAAGGTAACTTCCAACGGTCTTCTTGTAACGTACTCTTTCGATTTTTAAGCTTCTAGACTCACACTAAGAAATTCTAGCGAGATCAGGGTTTGAGGTGTGAATGTGTTCGGAGCCAAGAAATCAGACAATGGGGCTCATTTATCAGAAGAGAAAAAATCGAATATAGAGATAAAATACATTTTCGTAATGAGAGTGCTCTCATCTTAGTGTTGTCCAAATTGAATTTGGACAACCCTGAATCAGCTAAAGATTGTACAGATGGAATTATACAACAAAGATGCAGACGCAATCTGCCCCAATTGTGAGATGAACTTTATATCAAAATCCCTGAAAGGAGCTTGAAATCTGAAAAGAAGGAAAAATTTCCCAGGGTCTCATATCGGTGGATCTGTATCGAGATTTAGAATTTTATATTCTAAAGATCTGGATCAGTAGCGTGGTAAATCATCAGGCCTATCTTCGCTTTATGATGTGATGCAAGGGGAGCATCATATAGGGCACCCACGCTTATGCAAGGCAGGCAAAATGGGTATGGTACCTACATGCGAACATAATAGGGGTCCATCATGAGATTCGAGGGATATTGAAAAAGGGCCCGTTTAACGTTTGCACGAGTGACACGGTAAGCGTCTATCCATCACCCACGCATTCACTCACAAATCGTTGCCTGGTCCATTCTGCCATGGACAGAGGCAGCTGGTTCCAATGATGGTTGCGTTACATTTTGGATGTCGCTTTTGGCTTTTCGACCCCTCGAGGAACTTCGGACCTGGTCCGAGGGACATCGAGGGGGTCATGACTCCATGTTCGTCAGGTGATAAAAAGACACAATACCACCTGAGAAGTTGACGTTCAAGGACCTGCTCGAAAAGGTCTTTTTTGCAAGAATGGTGTACTATTCAGCAACAGGAAGAAAATCTCTATTATACATTTT
>UWNZ010111838.1:7456-20157 GCA_900474215.1 Andricus inflator
CTCCTCCTCCTCCTCCTCATTACACTTACTTGTAATACCAAGGGACGCATTTCTCATCGGGTGCACCGCATCGATGCTGTCCAGCAGTGCAGTTAGCGATGCAGGTCTTCTGATCCTTATCCAAAATAAACTGATTAGGACACATGCACTTGAAAGAAGTCATTCCAGGTCGCCCAAAGCCCTCTAACAAGTACGAACTGGCTGGTGGAGAAATCAAACACAGATGGGAACAGCCGCCATTATTCTGTGAGCACGGATTATTATAAGGAAGTTGCCTCAAAGGATGATAGATATGAATATCGTAAGGTCGATGAGTTGTGTTACTCAAGAGCGTAACCTGAGCTCCAGAGAACTTCTCTGCCTTGCTGATAGCCTTCAGATTCCAATCCGTCCAGTAAATATGATCATCAAAGACCGTCATCGCGAAAACGTGTGGAACTTTAGCACCAGACAGTACAATTCGTCGATGGTGTCCTTCTAAATCCGCAAACGCTATGTAATCAAGATGCGCATCAGCCCAGAATATCCTGTCAGTAAAGTAGTCAATCGTGAGAGCATTGGGCCAGGCGATGTCATCTTCCCAGTTAAGAATTTGCGTAAAGTTGCTACCATCCATTCCCATCTTACCGATGTAGGCTTGGAGATGCCAGGAGGTAAAGTACAAATGTCCAGTTCCAGGATGAACAACAATCGCTCTTGGATCAGCGATTCCAGCCATCAAAGTCTTTCTATTTGTTCCATCTAACTCAGCTACTTCCAGATGCTTGGCATGTCTATCCAACCAGTAAAGCTTCCTTCCTATCCAATCAATTGCAATTCCTTCCAGACCAAGACTATCATGTCGAATAATCGCCTGCTTCTCTCCACCACCGATTGGTGCTCTGTAAATCGTCTTAGCTGTCACGTCGCAAAAGTATAACATCTCCTCTGCATAATCAGCATCGAGCGCAACAACATTTACAAGATCTTGATGCATCAGAGCATATTGAGAAGCATCTGTTGACATGTTCCTGATGTAGTACTTGTTCGTGAAGATAACCCAAGGGGGAATTTTGTCTCTCCTCTTGCAAGTGTGCTCATCAGCTGCTCGCTCATAGTAATTCTCGTTACATTTGCAGTAGAAGTTTCCTGGTGTGTTCTCACACTGCTGACTGCAAACTTGTGGCGTTTCGATGCACTCGTCAATATCTGCGCAGGCTTTTCCATCATCCAAGAGCTTGTATCCTGAATTACATTCACAGTAAAAACTCGTTGGTGTATCCACACATCTGTGTCCACACTGATTCATCTCCACTCGGGCGCATTCATCAACATTGCAGTGAGGTGGTTCGTCACTCTCATCAGCACAGTCGGGTTCTTTGTTACAAACCAACTGCTGATCGATACATACTCCATTTGCACACATGAATTCTCCTGGATTTGGACAGGTAGTGTTCTTTTTCTTTGAGGGACAATTAACTTCGTCCGAGTAATCTCCACAGTCATCCTGTCCATCGCAGTGGAATTGCTTCCTTATACACTTGAAGTTTTGACAAGTGAATTCAAGTTCAGAGCAATTCTTGTATCTGGAATTACAGAACTTGCCTTCGTCGCTTCCATCTCCACAGTCGTTGTCATGATCGCAGAGCCAGCTTCGGTTGAGACACCTTCCATTCGTACAGGTAAATTGGTTGTCTGAACAAGGCGTGGGTGCTGGACAATGGTGCAGAGTCGAGTTCTCATCAGCTCCATCCACACAGTCTGGATCGCCATCGCAGAGCCACTTCTTAGGAATACACTGTGCCCGATTCCAAAGTTTATTAGCGGTGCAAGTGAATTCAGTCTCTTCATCACACTTTCGGTCATTACACTGATGCCTCTCGTCCTCGTCAGAATTGTCAAGACAATCATTGTCACCATCACAGATGTATATCCTGGGAATACAGTTGCCGTTGTCACAGGTAAAGAGATCACCGAAACAGGTTCTGCCTTCAGATTGACAGTATCCTGGCGGCTCGTCGCTCCCGTCGAGACAATCGTCATCTCCGTCACAGTACCAAGTAGCAGGAATGCATCTGTGATTGGGACAACGGAAGCTATTTTGTGGACAAGTTCTCTGAGCGCAGTGTAGAGGATTTTCGTCACTGTTGTCTCCGCAATCGTTGTCTCCATCGCAAAGCCAATAAGGTTCCACGCATATGTTGGTCTTGTCACACTTGAGATGATTCGGAGGACATGTCGTGTTTCGGGGACAGCGTTCGTGTGTTTCATCAGAAGTGACGTTGTCTTTGCAGTCATTGACACCGTTACAAACTTGTGACTGTGGAATGCAACGATGATTGGCGCACGTGAATTCGCCAGCTGCACAAGGTGGATATTTGCAACCTTCCTCGTCGCTACCATCGCGACAGTCGTTCTCGTGGTCACACTTCCACGATTTAAAGATGCAGCGGCCATTGTTACATCTAAACTCATTGGGACTACAAGAGTGGTAGGAACAATAGTTAGTGTCTTCATCAGAGCTATCTCCACAGTCATTGTCACCATCGCAAGCCCACATTCGAGAGATGCATCGCCCATTTCTGCAAGCAAATTTGTTGCCATCGCAAGTAACATTTTTGGGTACACACATTCTATCCTCGTTGACGAGTCTGCTGTTATCGTCGCATTTGCATTCAGCGGTGCCACTTTGTCCAGGATGGCAGGATTGATCGCACCCCCCGTTGTTGATGTTGCAAGGATTGACCTTGCACTGTTGTCTTGCTGGAGAATAGATGTGAAGATCTCTTGGGGAGTCCTCAAGTCGTTTCACCAATTCCACTTTTTCAGATCCTGTGTTCTTGTCTGCTCGATAGACACCTCTAAGTTGCAAATCAGTCCAGTAAATGTGCTCCCGGAAGACTGTGATCGCGAATGGATAAATTGTCGCTCCAATAAGGACTTCCCTGCTATTTCCATTGAGATCTGATCTCTCGATCTTCTCTAGAACTGCGTCGGTCCAGTAGAGCATACGCTCTTCGTAATCAATAGCAAGACCACTTGGTTGAGAGAGCTCCTTGTCGATGATGGCCTTCTTTAAAGAACCTGCCATGGTGGTTCTAAAGATCTTACCAGATGTGCCGAAACGACCCCAGTCAGTGAAGTAGAGAGAACCATTGCAAGGATCTACGACGATAGCTCGTGGTCTGTCTACTCTAGCAATCATCACCAGGTCCGTTCCATCGATATTCATAGCATAGATGCTGTTATTCGAGGAGTCTGTCCAGTACACCTTCTTCTGTGTCCAGTCGTATGAAATACCCTCTGGATTGATGCCTCGGTTGATGATTTTTTCAGGTTTCATTGACGAGGGATCTTCCGAATTGAGCCAGGCAATCATCGCCCATGGTCTAATTTGAGTGAAAAGTAATTTCTTGTCTTGATAATCAAAATCAACGCCCACAACATTTGTCAAGTTTCCAACAGGCTTGAAGGGCAAACTGGTGGATTTAGGATCTAGGTTAATCGCCCGGATTTCGGTTCTTGTAGCGAAGACAAGGAACTCGTCAACGTTTTCACACCTCTTGCCATCAGACGCTAGTTTACCGGTGGCACAATCGCACTTAACTTGTGTAGGAGTATTATCTCGTGGAAGAGCGAAACACAACTGTTCGCAACCACCATTAGGAATTCGAGAGCAGGGACTATTTTCATCCATCGGCTGAGAGCTTTGATCGAAGATGGCGATATCCCTCAATTTAGGTAGATTCGTTCTAACTGAGGTCGGCCGACTGATATTTCCTGGCAGCTTGCTCGCCTTGAAGACAGTGGCTAGATTGCGATCTACCCAATACATATCCGGGCCAAAAATCGCAACTCCCATCGGGTTTGGCAGATTATTTCGGATAACCATTCGGTTGCCACCAGTGTAGGAAATCTTCTGGATCATGTCGAGCTTCGAGTCAACCCAGTAGACATCGTGCGTTGATATATCGATCGTCAGATCACGAGGCGTGCTGATGCCACTTGTGACCAATGTTGTCCAATTGCTACCGTCCAAGTTGGCCTTTCCTATTCTTGGATATTGACCATAGTCAATCCAGTAGAGGACTCTCTTGATCGGATTGACTGCAAGTTCCCTGGGCGCATCTGTCGTTGTCTTGACTAACACCTTCCTGTTGCTTCCATCCAGCCGACAGACCTCGACATAGTTGTCATGAGGGAATACATTAGCAAAATAGATATTTCCAGCGATCCAATCGATCGTCAACCCTCTAATTCCATTCGATCCAATTCCACTCTTGACGATCTGCTCAAGCTCAGTACCGTTGGGTCTCACTCGAAAGATACCATTCCAGTATCCTCTGTTGAACTCGACCCAGTAGATCCAGTTCTGTGCACAGTGTACATCCACATGAAGAATATGATGACCCATTCCAGCGATTGGAACCATCGCCTCTTTCGAGTCCTTTAAACTGTATCCTCTCGCCACATCAAGTTGAGTAACGACCGCGAAGGTCTTGAAGGGCTCGCATCTGCTGTCACCAACTTTACGGTATTCTATGCCACAGGCGCAGACTCTGGTTCCACCGGCAGAGGGCAGACAAATTTGATCGCAACCTCCATTATTGACGAGGCAGGAGTGAGAACCGGTAGCTCGTTTCTTATATATAGTGAGCGTCTTCAAATCAGCATCGTTTTGCATTATTATCGTTGCATTATCACCATTCGGTAGGTTTACCCTCTCGATTTTCTCATACTTTGGATCCAGATAGTAAAGTTTATTCTCGTGGACGGCGAGGGCTTTCGGCAGTGCGATATTGTTAGCTGATGAGAGAATAGTTTTCACGTTCTGACCGTCTGTTGTCATCGACTGGATAGTCTGAGAGGTACTGAAGTAAACGGTCTTACTTGGTATGTCTATTGTGATGGCCTCGGCGCCATACAGGTCCGGCACAAGTATAAGAGGACTTGTACCATCCATGTTGACTCTACCAATTTTTGACGGGACACCAAAGCCTCCCTCATCAATCCAGAAGACATGTCCCTCGAGAGGATCAACGCACATCGATCTTGGTCTAGCTACACTCAATTTCGTCCCGTCATTCGCGAGAACAATTGACCTATATCTTATTTTTCCATCTACCTTTATAGCTTCGATGTTGGAAGCGTATTTGTTTCCAATAAAGAGATTCCTCCCGAGCCAGTCGAAGGCCAAAGTTGATGGAGATCCAACAATTCCAGTGTCACCGTTCGCGTTCGGGAACTCAGTTTTATTTCCACCTCCATATGGAATCGTGTAAATTGTACCGTTTTCCTCATCTCCTTCCTTTCCTTGCAGCCAGTAAATGATGTGGTCAGTTCTATCGTAGTCTATAAATCTACCACCTTCAACTCCAACAACTGGAGTGATGTATCCGGTCTTGGTGTCTCCAGGCAAAAGCGACACGTCAATGATTTGCGATCCTCGAAGTACCATCAAGTAGGCATTTTCCTCTTCGATGCAACGACCATCACTCAACAATTTGAATCCTACTTGGCACTTGCAATTGTAGCCTTTTGGCGCACTCGGCGAAAGAAGGCAAAGATGAGAACATGAGGCATTCAAGCAAGGATTTGGTGTGATTGGTTGAAGTACCGGGTGGTGAACGTGGATCGATAATGGTTGGGAGATGAGGTGTGAGACAACAGTTTGATTTGAGCCGCGGAATTTGTGAGCGGACAAAACTCGATTCAGTTGCCGATCAGTCCAGTACATCGTGTCCTCAAAGAGAGTGAGAGAGTGCGGATGGAGCAAATAATGAGAGTCAGCTAACACCTGAATTCTTCCAGTTCCGTCGTAGAGACAACTGTCGATGAAGTCAAGTTTACTATCCGCAAAGTAGATCCTCTTGTTGGCGATATCTAGAGCCAGACCGTTTGGCCAGTAAATTTTGGTGTTGATAATGGTGGATCTCTCTGTACCGTCCATACCAATTCTCTCGATTCTTGGATTCTCGCCCCAGTCGGTCCAGAAAAGCCAGCGAGCACCTGGACTTGGATCGAGACACATTCCTCGAGGCTGTGTTATGTTCTCTTTAACGAGGACCAATCTATTTGCACCAGTTTCCTTGGATACTTCAATGGTATTCAGTTTCGAATCCAACCAGTACAGATTTTGCCCAATCCAATCATAGGCCAAACCTTCAACGAGATCAAGACCAGTAGATATCACATCTTGAGGATCGCTGCTTCTGTCTAATCTCGAAATCTTCTTCAGCTTCATATCGGACCAGAAGATCGTGCCAGTGTGCATATTGCTTGAAGTTGCTACCACGTTTTCCACATTAATTGGAACTCTCTCCAGTGCTTGATCTTGCAAATCGGCAACAAGAATCGTGTGTCGATTGGAAATGATGAGAAAAGCCGCGCTGTGATTGAAAGCCTTACACGTGTGTTTGTCTTTTTCAAGCACGTAACCATCGACACAGTTACATAGATAATTGCCCTTAGTGTTGATGCAGACCTGAGAACAACGTCCAGGTGGATCGCACTCGTTCATATCCTGACAAGTGAAACCATCAGTGCCGAGTTCCTCTCCTTGTGGACAAGTGCACTGAGCACCGAAGGGTGTTTGCAAGCAACCGTTGGTGCAGAGGCCTCCCTGGTGTTTGCATTCTGCAAGTTCACAACCAATGCCTTCGTCTCCTCCACCTGGGCAATCCGGTTTACCATCACAGACATTTGTAACATTGATGCATCTGTTCGTGACGTTGGGACACTTCCATTCTGTCGATTCGCACTTGAATTCCGGCGCTTTGCAAGCGTGCAATTTTGTGTCTTCATCAGATCCATCACCACAGTCATCCTTTCCATCACAAACGTAGGCTTTGAAAACACACTTGTTGTTGTTACACTTGAAGAATCCAGGTTGGCAGTGCACCTGGCCACAACTCTCAGGCTCATCCGACTTGTCATGACAGTCCGCTGTTCCATCGCAGTACCAACTCTTGGGTATGCAAATTCCAGAACTCGCGCACTGGAATTGCTTCTCGGTATTGCACTGATCCGGTGCCAGAGATGGACAGCCCACTTCATCACTTCCATCATTGCAATCAGAGATTCCGTCGCATTTGTAAGATTCGAGAACGCACATCTTTTGATCTGCACAAGTAAATTGCGTGCTGAGACAATTAACTGGTGGACAGTCCATTTCATCCTGCTGATCAAAGCAATCGTTGTCACCGTCGCAAACCCAGGATTGAGGTATACAGTGTCCTGAACGTGGGCATGTGAATTGGAAGTAAGAACAGGTTTTGGCGGCGCAGAAATCGCCCTCATCAGAGCTATCTCCGCAGTCGTTCTCAGAGTCGCATTTCCAGGTTGCGGGTATGCAGCGGTTGTTGCTACATGCAAACTGACTAGAACTGCAAGTGACGTTGGGGCAACCTGCTTCGTCGCTGTAATCTCCGCAATCGTTCTCGGAATCACACCTGAAACTCGAGGGAACACATCTGCCTGATTTACACTGGAATTCATTGGCGCCGCAAGTCGGCTTTGTGCAGTTTTGATTCTCGTCGCTGTTGTCAAGACAATCGTCATCTCCATCGCAAACCCATGACTGAGGCACACATCGTTGATTGGCGCACGTAAAGTCCCACGCATTTGGACAAGCTTTCACTGGCGGTTCAGCTTCCTGGTCTTCCATACAAGTAATCTCGTCATCGCGAAGCTTCTCTCCATAGGGACATCCACAAACTCTTGTGAGCCTTGTTGGTGAGAATCTGGTAGTACTGTTGCGTGGAACAGCGAAGCAGAGTTTCTCACATTCGCCGTTGTTTATCGTACATGGATGATCTGTGTGCGGCTGCTGAATATGAGGACTATAGACCTTGACTCCATACAACCGATTTGTATCAGGCTCGCGAACAAGAATAGCTTCCTGCTCTCCAGTTTCCTTATGTAAACGTATGATGGCATCCAATCTCCAGTCGGTGATATACATCCACTGTTCGTAAATCGCTATTGAGAAGGGATGCCTTATAAGTCTCGAGTTGACGGTCCTGACATCAGTACCTTCCAGATTCGAGTGTTGGACATGATCAAGCAATGCATCGCACCAGTAGAGCCTGTCTTTGCTGAAGTCAATCGCGAGACCATTTGGCCATCCGAGAGTCAGATTCTTGAAGACGATCAAGTTCGATCCATCGGCTCGAGCTCTGCTGATGTTTGCGGGTCTGTCCCATTCCGAGAAGAAAATAAATCCCTGATTCGGGTGGATGACGATTGCCCTCGGCCTCTTCAAGTTCTTCAAAAGAGTCCTTCGGTAAGTGACATTCCTAGTGCTGAGTACGTTTAAGGTTCCCTTCCGCGAGTCAATATAGTACAAGTTCTTTGACGCCCAGTCAACCGCTAACCCTTCCACTCCCTCATTTTGGCTCGCAAGAACGATCTCACGTCCAGTGCCGTTCTGACGGACTCGGTAGATCACGTCTTGCAACACGTCACTGTAATAAATATACTGATCACGAGCATCAAAGTCCAAACCGACGAACCTGGCTCTCCTGGAAACAACAGGCAGTATAGCATCACTGAAGCCTTCCATTACAGGATCCAGAACACGTCCTTTGATGAATCTCTGCTGCGAGTACATGAGAAACTCTGTCACCAGGTTACAATTCCTCAAATCCAATGAAAGCCTCCACCCAATGTGACAAGCACAACGATAGGCCAATCCAGAATCGCGGTCAGCCGCTGCTGTTACGATACACATGTGCTGACAGCCTCCATTATTGATTCCACAAGGATTGGTCACGGATTGTTGAACCAGGTTATGAAGAACTTTGACCGCTTTTGCATCTTTGGCCTTGAATATGTTGCGGATCGATGATTCACCGGCGGTTTTCTTGACGCTCAACACAGCTTGTTTCGTACTATCGGTCCAAAAAATTCTGTCCTCAAAAAGCGTGAGTCTCATCGGGGCTGGAACCTGTGTTCCTCGAAGAACCATCACTCTATTTCGTCCCATATAATCAGCAGTCTCGATATAATCTAGTAGAGAATCGCACCAGTAAATTCTTTTAGCGTAGATATCAGCTGTCACTCCAGAAACCTTGTACGCAGCTTCAGAGATGATGGCCATTGTGTTCGTGCCGTCCATGTTTGCTCTTAATACTTGTTTGCTGTCGGCTATGAACATCAAACCCACGGTAGGATCGAGAGCAATATCTGCAGGACTAGTTAAGTTTGATCCAAGAGCAATGCCATGGAAATGACCATCTAATTCGAAAACGTCTATTTTCTGTACTATCGAGTCGACTACATAAAGTTTGTCTCCAACCCAGTCCACAGCGATTGCAACTGGCACCCAAGATCCTGGCAGGGAGATGTCCACGTCCGAGTTGGCTTGATTTCCACTCAAAGATTGAGAGTGAATCTTTCTCGTCTTGGTGTCACTCCAGTAAACGAGGTTCCGATTGTAGAGGAAGTCGACTCCACTTGCACCGGTTGTATTGGCTACTAACTTTCGATCTAGACCAGCCTCATCCATTCTCCAAATTGCTCGATCCTGAGCCAAAAGCAATTCTACTGGTACAATTCCCTTTGGAGCCCGACAAGCATTCCTTCCTTCGAGATCGAATCCTCGAACGCAGCTGCAGATATAGGAACCATCCGTATTTTCACAAAGCTGCTCACAGAAGCCCCATTCCGAACACTCGTCTCTATCTACCAGAAAAGGAAACCAAATTAAATAATCAAATTGAGGGATTGTCGATACCACCAAAGATGTCAAGTTCCCACATTTTTCTCCCACAGTGAGATTAAAAAGCAAAAGACGAGAAAGAAGAGAAAACTTGACGTCTTCTCTTGCATTATTTTCCATTACGAAATTCTAATTCAGTAGTAAAGATTGCAAGTTTATATCCTGATGTTGTATTCTTCTAATAACAAATGACTGTAATGACACAAGCGATTTTTCAAACGCTAATCCTCATAAATGTAGGTATATCTAAAGTTATTATTATCTGAACCCGTACGTAACACACAGTTACATTTTAGACTCTGTTCTTGTTGTTGATGCTACTGTTTTCTCTCTACAAATAATAATTAAATATAATTTGTTAGAAATTTACCAATGCAAGTTCTCGAGTCATTCGCAAGAACTCTTCCGTCTTGACACGAACAAGCCCCACCGAGAGGAGATGCTTGACATTTATATTGACATCCTAGAGTGCCGCAGAGAGTCGTCGCTGTAATACATTTTAATTTGATTTATAAATCATGAAATAGCTCTTAGAAGGGATTAATAATGATTTTCAAATTTATTTATAGAGGGAAATACATACAACAAGCGGACAATTCATCAGCTCCGTCTTCACAGTCTTGTTTGCCATCGCACAGCTGCGATTTGTTGATGCATTTTGGTTTTCCACCTGGAGAGCCTTTTGGGCACATAAATTTCGTTCCTGGACAAACCATCGCCGTGCAAGTTTTTTCATCAGACCCATCATGACAGTCTCTGTAGCCATCGCACTGAAATGCCAAGGGAATGCAGAGTGCATTTGCGCATCGAAATTGCTCCGATGTGCATTCAGGAAAACCTGTTGAGCAAGAATGTTTCTCATAATTAATAAAATGCCATCTTAAAATTATTCTAAAATATGGTGATAAAGTTCATAAAGTCATGTGCATATAGAGAGCGTACAATTCCAGAATAAGGAAATTGCAAAGAGCAGGGTACTTTGGAATTAAATATTATCTTTTTTAATGCATTTTATGGTACTTGCAATTAAGTCGAATATTAAATAGATTTTTATAAGGTAATTATTTTTTAGGTAGAATCTTGATCAGAGTATTGTGCAATTGTGCATGTTCAAAACATGTTCCAATTTTTGTAATCTTGTGGAATGTTTACTTTTCGCTTGAAAAGGACGGAATGGAATTTAGAGTCGTTTGCATATTTGCCAAAGAAATGACGATCCCGTTGTAGAGCCGCAAATGTTTCTTAACAAGCTCATAAATGACTAAAGTCCTCATTACTTCCTACCTGGATATAAACCTCGGTTTCGAGGTTGAAGCAGAAAAAACCACAATACAATATCTAAATAAAATAAAAAAAGATTCATCGTCAACTAGTTATGTAAAGTAAGAAAAAAAATTTTTAATATATACAACGTACTTTGACATATGTTATTTTGCGAGATTTGATTAATATTTTACTAGTAGAAGAATTTTGAACTGCCTTTGTCAATATTTTCATTAGACTTTCTTTACTACTCCATCAATAATTTGTACTTTTAATCGATTTGCTTGATTCGTAATTAACTATACCAATTATGAATATTAAGTATAAGAGCAAGTATTGTTACATGATAATTTTTTGTTCTGAACTTACTGCAGTGTGCTTCGTCACTATTGTCACCGCAGTCGTCTCTGTGATTACATCTTGCAGTTTGCTCAACACAACGTTGTGTCGTGTTACATCTGAATTGGTCTAGTCTACAAGGAGCTTTAGAAGTCGTGCAACCTTCTTCGTCCTTTCCGTTTCGACAGTCCAAATAACCATCGCACCTCTTCTCTTTTGGTATGCAAAGTTCAGGCGTCGTTCCGCTACACCTGAAGTCGTCCGTCTGACATTTCCTGTAATCTGAAAACAAGACAATGAAGATTATTATCTTTCCCTACTATTTTGTTTTTTTTGTTGTTCTTTTTTCTTATTGTTTAATTACTATAATTCATTACAATTGTTAACGAACTACGGAAATGTTCGCTGACAACTCAAAAGATTTATTGTGCACTGGACTTTAAACCAATCTCTAATGCGCTTTCCAAGTCGATTTTTCAGACATGTGTTTTCCGTCGATGTAAACTTTTGTCATTCAAGCAATTAATGACATCAATAAATCATCCAATCTCATCTGCACATCATTGAATGTTAATTATCATGCCTTGAAGTGTCAGTTTCCCAAGTCTCAAGGTGAAAATCTGACGAAAATAATGCTGACAAATTTAAGAAAAATGGAAGAAAATTTTACCACTGTCTTTCTCTGAATATAGAAACTATAATCGTGGTTTTTTGTATTTACAGACACAGTGGTTACTAAGTAGTATCCACAATTGCTGAATTTCTAGTTAGTGAAGAGCTTTATCCAAATTATGTCCTTGCGAGCATTGTGCAAACTTGATTTAGAATTTAGATCCAATGGAACCTCATCTTATTTTTTTCTATTTTAGGTAAAAGCAAGAACGCTTTCGAAAGCTGGAATTTTTCTTGAAACCAAACCGTGCGAAAACAGACAATATGACGTTATATTTCAACAAAAAATTTCTTGACAGTAATGGTGATGCAAAATTCGTCTACAATTTACTATATTTAATTCAACAAAAATTCTCTTTACACAAAAAACTTAACTCATAGTTCAGAGAAAAACCTTGATAAATACAGATAGCATCTGTTTTGTAATTTGAATCCCTTTATACAATGAGTTTCTTTCATCTAGATTGTCTAATCATTTCAATTGTTGAACACTTTGGAGTTGCGGTGATGATGATGGTGACGATGGCAAGAAGTGTTTAATATCTATTTCGTAATCGGCAGACGGTTGAGATAATCGCATGAGAAACTGAACCTAGAATATCTTCAGGAGAAGATTGCCGGCCAAGAAACTCAAGGCAATGCAGAAAAAGCTATGATCCCTCAAACATTAACACGAAGAACCTGTTTCTCGACATCTGCATAGAGACCTCGAAGGGTTCCGGCTCCG
>UWNZ010112313.1:2019-13033 GCA_900474215.1 Andricus inflator
AAAAATTATCCCTTATTGCTTTGTAAAATGGATCACAAGGTAGAAAAATTTTCTGAAGAAATGTTGTAAGTACAGGAGAGTAGAGTTAGTACCTTTCTTGAGGTCTATTTTCTTCCCCACATAAGGGATTTATTTGAACCGAAATGAACCGTCTAAATAAATTCTTCTAACTAGGTGGAAGGAAGGACGGGGAGTCTGCGTCGATCGACTGAGATTGCCGGAGTGTTCGCGAGGCGAGTTCGCCTCAGGATTAATGTTAACTTCACTCGGGAGTTAATAAGTCTAGCACCGATAAATCCCCTTTACCACCCCTTTCTTTTTCACCCGTCTCTCTCACTCATTCTCTCAGATTTTCGACCCCTTCTCCGGCTCGTTCCGACTTTCTCCTTTGCTCTCTTGTTCGTTTGTTAATTCCTTTCTCGTTTGGCGACGACTCTGCTAGAACCGAAACTTTGGAAACTTTGGAGGAAAAAGGTGAACAGGAGAGAAGACGGAAATAGTGGTGCATTGCATCGGTACTGAACCTGCAAGAAATCCTGGCTAGTCAGATTATTTCCTCAACAGAAATTCCAGACGCATTTCTTGCGGAAACTAGTTTGTCATTCTGTGTTATTCTAACCTCATCCCTGTTATGCCAAGTTAAATTTTTTTTCACAGAAGAAAAGAAGGGTCAAAAGCGTTTAGGTGGAAATGCTGGTGGTAACCTCGACATGCAAAAAATGCAGATCGGTAATTGTAAAATATACCCTAAGTATTTGGCCTAATTTATTAGGCCTCTCCTTCTAATTCTCACATGAGAATATTAAACAAGAAAATAATTATTAAACTTGTCTCTATCGTGAGGCTTCTTGACATGTAAAGAAAAGTATGTCCCTAAAAAATTGTGGTCAATAGTCAATATTGTATGGCTCAGTTCCACAGATAGAAGAAGTTATCAGGATCAAGCTGTTTTCGAATGTGATTAAGATGTATAGATACTTTCTCGAAAAAGGGAATATGGAATCAATTTTCGTTCCGAAATGTGATATTTGTGTTATATTGCAAACCGAAATATCACAAATCAAAAGTTACTACCAATGTACTTTAAATTAAATATTTTGTTGTTATAAATTCAAGATTTCAAAATTCAACATTTCGAAAATTGTATTGTTTTAAAATTAAAGTTTTGTATTTATATGGAACAAATAAATAACATAATTCTTTAAAAGAAACTATCTACATAAATATATGTAGTTATTCTCCAACTTGAAAATTAATCTTAACAAATCTTTGATTAAGATTTTAACCTTAGATGGCACAGTAATAACGTTTTAACCCCAATATTACTTATATTAAATGTAATCAACGGAATTTTGACTGCATATTAGTTAATAAATTGGGAAGAGCGTTGAATGTAAAATCATGAATCACCTTTAAGCCTAACGACCCGTCTATAGTTTATGCGAGGCTTGCTAAAGGACGTGCAACCAAACGTGGTAGTTTGCCAATTATTCTAGAATTCTGTGAAATCTAGCCTCTCGTCTGGTGACGAGCGGATCTCTATGTGTACGTACAGAGTACGTACACACTTTGCAACTGTCATCGGGCATGTTCCTAAATCGAATTTCCGAAAGTCCCTGGAAAATCCGAGAGACAATGGTTTGTCCGGCCGCGCACCCGAGTCCTCTATGGCAAATCCCTCTAAGGGTAGCCGTATGCCGTGGTAAATGTATTGTCCTGTCTGGACAATGCCAGAGCTGATTGCGGATCGCTCGGGCGAAAACTTGACCCGAAAATAAACCGAATCGCTCAAATGCTGCTAGTAGCGCCAGTTTTGGTGGACTGGTACTGATGCCGGTTCTGTCGACCGCTGCCAAACGCAACCATTTGGAATACTCAACGAGCGACCTGTGTAAAGCTACACCAACCTTCCGGACTTATTGTGTGGAAAGATCCATAAAGGGAGAATGAATCCAACGCGCAAGTCGAATAGAAGAAACAGGGAGTGGTGGGTCAGATTTGAGAGAGTCAAATGAATTTTGTTTTGGAGACGCACAGTGTATAGTGGGCCAGGGGACCCAATTTCTTGTCAAAAAGTTAAAGGTGGAGAACCCATAAGGACAAGTTTTTCGTACAAAACCTGGTTGTGCTGCTGTCAGGAACAGGTGTTTACTATTTAGGGCGGACCTCCAGGAGGCCCCTTACTGATTGACGCGGATCAGCGGATCTTTATTCGACTCGTGTACGCAACTGCGTAAACGTTTCCAACCAGAAACATGAATTTTTGACAAATCAGTTTAACTTTTAACCAAATTGTTGAACTTTTAAGAATTTTCAGACTGAAAATAAAATTTTTAACCAAAAAGATGAATTTTCGACTAAAACCTAGAATTATGTATCTTCAACAAAAATAAATAAATTTTCAACAAACAAAATTAACTTTCAACCAAGTAGTTGAATTTTCAATCATAAATATGAATTTTCAACAAGATATATGCATTTTCAACCAAATAGCGGAATTTAAAAAACACAATATAAGTGAATTTGCTTATTATAGTTGCTTCAAACAATGATAATCAATGCTAAATGTCAATATTATATATTTTAATGTACTTCTCTAGAAAAAAAAGAAGTTAATACACTAAAAGGAAAAATTCTTGATGTTAGAAAACGCAAAATAAATGAATTCGTTTATAAAAATTATTTATACCCATATTAATTGTTGCTCGATGCTAATAGGTTATATAAAGCTATTAGGCAAACAGAGCAAAGTAGATGGCAAAAGTATACAAAATTATTGTCGTTGCAAGATTTAAACTCCAATAACAAATTAGTGAAATTTTTTTCTTACAAAATCGGCCTCCACAGACCTCTTCGAAATTTAATTGGTTAGTTTAGTTAATTTGAAAAAAGAAGCTTCAAAATCATACTATGTGGCGCATCAATGATCAAAATAAAGAAGACAATTTGATTGTCTTGTATATGAGTTGAAAGAACAATATTTTAAAAAATTTCCCAATTATAATTAAAGTATTTAAAAGAGTCACTAATTTTCGGGAAACTTTTTTTCCGCTTTCTTACCGGGGAATTCCGCAACTAGCGGAAGTATATCTACGGAAAAAGGTAGCTCTTTACTCTATCACTGCTTTCGCTCAACTTTAATTAAACTCAAAGTCCAAATTCAATTAAGTCAAATGTTCTAAAGCGGAATTTTAATTAGTCAACAAAGGCCTTTGACTTCATTTAAATTCACCTCATTGAAATGTTTCATCATCTAAACTTTCACTTCCACAGAGAGAGCTGAGTGACACCTAAATGTGTTTCAACTTGTAATGAGACGATGCAGCTTGCAGATACAATAATCTACATCATTTTTCCAAATTATCTCTTTATATCTCACGTATTTCCTCAAATTTCTCCTTGTAAATAAATGTAGAGCGCTTCTGTTGATAGAATAAAAGGTAGTAAAAGCGATGCCTAGCGAATAATAAAATTAATGTTGCGCATAAAGATGAGAGAAGGTGCAACGTTCAGTCGTTTTCCGCTGATATTACTCTTTATGAATTCTTGACGCTCAAGTTAAATGAAAATACGAGTTAGAGGAAACATTGAGAACCAAAGGAGATGCAAAGCTTTTCTGTCTTATAAATGTAGCTGAAAGAAATATTACATCGAGAATAAAAAACACTGAGATAAATACAGTGTCGGGGACAATAAAAGTAACCAAAGAAGTAAAGATAGTTAGCATTTTGTAAAAGTGACTAAGAAGAAGTCACAGTTTTAAACAGTAACCAGCTCCTCTTTTTGTAATGTAACGGCAACCATAACTAGTTCCTTGTAAAAAGTAACTTACTCATCACTGATAAATATCAGTTTCTATATTAATATTAAATGTGTCACAAGTCGACTATGGGGTATTTAAAAGAAGTCGCCTCTTGGATCTATTTGCTTTTAAATTAGGCATTTTTTGCTGTCTCTTACCCGCCCATTCTGCACGCTTTCTCTTTTTATGAAAAGCATTGTAATTCTAACGGACCAGTTTCGCTAGTGGCAAGTCTACGTGCTGAGCATGTCAAATTCGACACATAAAACTGTGGAGAGACAGTTAGGTCGTAGCTAATGTATCGTTGGCACGTGTCACCACCCTTGCAACGATTGGAACTTCTACAGAGAAAATTGTGGTGTGCTCTTAAATAGTTTTTACCTCTGTCATTAGGAGAAAAGTAATTATTCTGCTGGTATAAAATTAATTATCGAGTTTATGCTACAACATGACATATTGATATCAAAATAGAAATGGGGATTTTCTGGGCAAAATATCAACAGAAAACAAAATTTTATTGTGAAGAGATTTTGATCCCTCAAACCAGAAGTAAATCATCGAAATCGATCCAGTGACTCAAGTTATAGATATTAAAACCAGAAACATTTCCAGTTTTCTAATTCATTCGAGTCAATTCTATTGATTAAAAGAAACCTGTGGCGAAATCAACTCAATTTAGCTGAATAGAATTGGACTCTAGTTAAGTAAAAGCCACTAAAGTTAAATTGCGTACTACTAAATAATTGAAATAAATTTAGTAGAATGATCTCTCCTATTTCTGGTTTTCTAGAGCTCTCATATAAACTTACAAATCCCAATTAATGTAAATAAGATATTACAAAGTATCGACTCTGCAGAAAAATACTCACAATTAAAATAGAGAAGAATTCCAGCAACAAGGACGAAAATGACAACGAGCAACACTAGGAGCAGTAAAAGAATAGTAGGTTTACACCAGGGACTCGTCTGCACTTCTGTTTGGGTACCCTCTTTGGTCCTTTTCTGTTCAACGACTGTCGACTCTCCACTAGCATTAACCACGACCCCTTTATAGGTATACTGAGGAGCCTTTTTATCTGCCAAGAAGCCATGATCATCCTCAGGGTCAGAATAAACCCCATAAGCCTCAAAATTATTCTTCCTGCACCCATTCATCTTCACCGAAGCAGCCTCACTCCTCTCAGGATTTTGTTTTCTCGTATGTGCAGTGGAAGAAGAGGATCCAACTTCTCCAATCTTGAGAGTTTGTTCATACGACTTTGCAGATTCTTGATATCTGGAAGAAGACTCATACTTCGTTCTCTCGTAGCTTTTCGAACTAGTGAGTTCATACTTCGCAGGATCATAAGTCTTGACACCAGTTTCGTAAGGATCATACTTTGGATTAGTTTCAAAGTTTCTGGTACCAGTATCATAAGTATCATAGGATTTTCCAGCAGTAGCTTCATACCTAGGTAGGGTACCATACATTTGACCAACCGCATGATACTTGTTATCATATTTATTATCGTATTTGCTGTCATACTTCCTGGCAGTGTAGTCTTGAGCAGCGCATGATCCGAGTTCGTAGGACGATTCGCGAGTCTTTACGCCAGATTCATAACCTTTGGAAGCTGGAACTTCGTAGACCTTGCCTTGGTGTCGATGATCCTTTTTTGGTTCGAGTTTTAGAGTCTCTTCTGCATACCTGGTAGTGTATTCATAATCATTTAAGTCTCTTGAATATCTCCTGGTATCTTGATGTTCCAGGGGATAATTCCTCAGCTTTGCAGCATCAGTTCTTTCATACGGAGCATCCAAGTCAGATTCCTGGTAGGTCCTTTCACCTCTCCGATCATATCTTAAACTTTCTTCGGGATAGATCCTGTTGTCATATCTTTCCAAATTCTCCCGATCGTAGGGTATTTTTCTATCAAGGGTTCGAGTTGAGTAGCCACGATCAACGTAGTTGGCATCAACTTCCCCATAATTTCCAGTTCCCTGAGCATCCTGGTAGGGTTTGCTAGGGTCGAACTCCAAGTATCGGGAGGACCTCCGCTCGCTTCCATAGTCCATTGAACCTTCTACCACGTTCGGCAGTTTACTGCTCAAATTCTCACCGGTGCCGCCGTTCGGGATTTGGCAATTCTCAGCATGCTCCACCAAATTCGGCAGACGCGAAGTGGATGAGCTACCTGGAGTGTTCTCCGTCAAATCCAACTTCAGGCCGTTGCTGCAGGTCCTTCTCATTTTCCCTGCTTCGCATGATCGTTGACTTAAAATTTATACTTTAGGCTCTTCAATTTTATTTTGCTTGAAGAATCACGGAAGCTGGAATTGTGACTATGGACTTGTCATATTTGACGTATAAAAGTTGTTAGTTTTGGAAAATGGAGGTTTGTTAGTAGAAAAGCGGCTTATTAGTTTTCCAGTCTTCGGAATTAGAAGAAATGAAGCTCGTCTGCAAAGAGAAAAAAGGAAAGTGTTAGTTGGTGTTAGTTGGAAATTTATAACTAGAAATGTGTATTGGTGTGATGCACTAAAATTAATCAACAATATTATTATTCTTTGTTAAATATTCTTTTTATATATTATTAAAGAAATTCAAATGATTAGTGACGTGTTCTATATGACCAGATAAATTTCATAAAATTAGCTTTTGGTAAGTTAGTTTTCGGATGGAATTCGATGATATATGATAGGTAAAATATCATCGGAGCAACAGTTGAGGGGCGTTTTTTGAAACCAGAATGATGGAATAAATGCGATTTATTAACCTTACAGTGATCTCACATTTCGATTAAGAAAATAACCAACAGTGACACAATGACAAGCATAGTAGTACTTGATCCCCAGTGAATGTGTTGCCAAATACGCCTGCATTATCACGTCAACAGCGCATAACTGTCTTGACCATCGAAGCCAATATTGTGAAAGGCACAGTTATTTAATCTGCTGTAATTCAATTCTATGTATAATATCTCTTTATTAGATTTATTTCATTGTGGGATCAAAATTTCTGTGAAATGTTCAAACGGTTGAAAATCGCTCATTTTAATACTTAATGGAAATACTGCTAGTTACCAAACCGGATCAAGCTCTACAATTGGACCAGATTGATGTACATTTTCGGAGGGTCTAAATTCAAAATTTTTTTAACGGTTACTTGTAGAAAAAGAGCATCCACTCTTTAATTTCTATTCTTCTAATGTATCCGAAGGATTTAACACTGATCATTAAAAAATTTCTGTGAACTGAAAACATTTCGGGATTAAAAATATTTCGAACACTGTAATTTTAATTTTCCTAATCAAATTAAAGCCTCATGATATCCATATCTTTTTTCCCCTTTAAACTGCTTAAAGTGTCCCCTAATATTGTTTTTGACTCTAGATCGACTAATTTCATTATAAAAATAATTCCTGTGCGTTTCACCCTTCTCACCCAACTGGTGCTGTTCGATTTTTAACCTAAAATAATAATAAAGATTCTTCAAACAACCTAAATTCGTGTAGATCAATAACCTGAAAATGAATTCAATATCTTCTTCTTAAGCAGCTAGTTTATAGGGACTTGGGGGATTCTTGGAATGCATATGAATTTAAAACCCTATCGCATATTGCGTTTATTCATTCAGTATGCAGCCGTCTTAAAATTTTAATAACTAACTATTAGACCTTAAAGTAGGAGAGAAAAAAAGAGAGGCTAGCATGTCCCCTCGCGGCGACAGAAAATATTAGACCCTAGAGAAAGAGAGGGAGAGCAGATAGCGTGCCATACAGCGGTGGAAGAAAGTACTGTGTGTCCTCTCACGAAGACACTAGACCTTAGAGTAAGAGAGAGAAAGAGAGAAGAGAGCGCGCTTATCCGCGGCAAAAGAAGGTACTGTGTGAGTGACGTCAGTAAGGTAGCAGACTTGAGGCGAGGGCCGCGAGTACAGCGCCAACGAAGTTCGACGCGCGCATCTCCCTCCACCCATATTCTACCCTCTCTGCGCGACTCCCACGCAATGCTCACGCAGCCTTCCCGTTAAAAGGGCGCGCACTGGCCCAAAACGCTGTGACCCCAAATTTGGCATGTAGAGGTACTGCGCTTGCGTTAGCTATACATAAGATGAACACGGCGCGGCTTACTATTGCCCTGGTAAAAGGTTGTCGCGTTGTGTTCCTCTCGAGCGTCCTAGCGCAAGCGCTGTTTACCTACATGCCAAAGTTGATGTCACTGCCAAACGTTCAGTTGTTTGGGAGCTGATCACCAACACCCATACAAAAAATCCTACAGCTGGAAACCAGCCATAGGTCTCTAGCAGCAAACAGCCGCCTCTCGAAGCAGGCATAGTCGTATCTCTGTCGAAATATCAAGCATCACATGTAAACATGGTAAAAGAATAAATAATTCTCTCAGAATTTAAAACTTTACTTCTCCTTATACTTCCTTCTCTCTTCCTCTATTTATGGGCCAGTTGGAATGCCACCCAGCCCGTTCCGTTGAAACAGGTAAAATACCAACCGTTTCTATCGGAGTCCCCAATCTCTGGAAAAGGAAACTTAACAGAACACTTACTACCCCGAGCCAGTTGGATTACCAACCTGCTCGGTCGGATCTCTTGTCCTTCCAGAGGATTATAACCTCCCCCCCCCCCGGCTTTCACTCTGGCCGTTTACCAGACTCCTCTCCCTCGCAAACACAATCTCTCACTTTATCTTAGGTGATTGACTCCACATAATCTCCCAGATTATTATTCTTACTGATACCAACAAATAACACTAAAGTAAGGAGCATATCAATTTCCTTAAAAAATGTTTTAGAGCTTTCTAACTACAAAATTACTACATATTTAGTTTTACGTTTTGTTTCTTAAGGGAAAAAGCTACCCCTTTGAAAATAAATTCAACGTCTTTACTTTCAGAGGGGTTATTTGAAAGGAAATGTCTTACCGTTCTGAATTTCGGAATGAGTAGTCACACATTTTTCTTAAGCCTTGCTAGTCGTCCCGTATTTTAGGACCAGTCTATCCCCTTCTCGAACTCCAACAAATTTTTTTAAATGATTAGGCACAGCCTGTTTTAAAATTAAAAGCTCCTTAAGCTTACAGTTGTTGTAGAACTTAATTTATCAATTCCTTAAGCTTACAGTCGGTATACAACTTAGCCAATCAAGGATTCAGAAAAATTTATAAATCTTACAAAAGGTGAAGTTTTATGTTTCTAAAATACCTTAACTGCGTCCAGCTTATAAGCTATTTCCGATTTTACTATTTGTAAGTTTGAAGCGTATAAGATTATAGGAGACTCAATGAGTGATGCAGAAAAGTTCCCTTAAACTGCGATTAAGTTTATATGACCCTTAATGATTTACTATGAATATTACATATTTTTAATTTGTTTCTAAAAATTTTCAGAACCTCTTGCTCGTTCTCCTCCACCTTCTCCTGCTCCTCTCTCCTCATTTTTCCTCGATACTTGTGCCCTGACGACTGGCACCGGTCTTACGATGTAAGCCTTTCATCGTCATAAAATTTCCTTGTACCCGGGAATTCTCTGTCGTAATAAGTAAGGCAGGGCTCAAAGGAGATTGCTGTTCCACATGCAAATATGATTAGTTCCGGAGCGTAACTTCATTTGCGTATATTAAAAGCGCGGATAGCTCACTTTATGCAAACGACTACGAGGACAACGGCCACAGGAAGGAAGGTTACGAAGGCGTCGCGTGGTGACGTTGAAAAAAAAGTTTAGCTGAAAATTAGAGGGGAGAGAGTGTGACACGAGAATGTGCAAATGCGAGAAAGTCAAAATGCAGCAACCCGTTCGAAAAAATGCCGAGATTATAGTACAGTCCCTGCAACAAATTAATCTCTGTCTTCCAGTTTTAGAATCTTTCAAACCAGCATCTTTGTGCAATTTTAGTGTCATCGCTTTAATCAAGAAAATAAATCCCTGGTCATTCTCCGTTTCGCAAAAATTTTTTGCAGCCGTAATGTTAAATAATTCAAACTCTTAAAACTGAAAATTTTTCATTCGAAGTAATTAACTGAATTGAAAAATTTCGAGTTAAATACCATTAAACTGCAAAATTTTAATCATTTATAATTCCGTGCAGAATTGAAAAGAAAAACTGCCTCCTTAAAAGATTTCTCCTTTAAAAGTTTGTCCCTTGTTGAACTTATAAAATTTGCGCCTCGTCCACTCAAAAAATGTGTAGCAGAAAAAACTGGTCACTTCTAATTCAGTAAAACAAATAATAACTAAAATTTTCTCCCCCCCCCCCAATTCAATAAAAATGTTCAAGATAAAAAGAAAAAAATTTCCTTCCTTCCTACTCCATGAAAATCTTCAGAATAAAAAATATGTTACATTTCCAATTCTGAACAAAGTTAACTAAAATTTCCTGCCTTTCAACTCTATAGAAATCTTTGAAATAAAAATATTTCCCTCTTCCAACTAAAAAAAAAAATGTAAAACAAAATTATTTTCCTTCCAATCTCTATAAAGACGTTAAAAAGAAAAAACTTCCCTACTTCATTTCAGGAAAAAATAAAAAATTCTTTATACTCCATAAAAATGTTGAAAATAAAAAATCGCCTCTTCCAACTCAGAAAAAATTACTAAAATTTCATCCTTTCCAACTGTATAAAAATTTTAAAAACAAAAAGACTTCCCTCTTCCAATTCAGAAAAAAATTGGGTCCCTTCAAACTCAATAAAAACCTTGTAAATAAAGAGATTTCCCTCATGCAATTGAGATGAAAATAAAAAGAAAAATTTCCTCACTTCCAGTTCAACAACATTGTTGAATATACAAAATTTCCTCCTCTTAATTCAGAAAACATTGAAATAAAAAATTATTCTTTAAGCTCAATAATGATGTTCATAGGAAAGAAGGCCCTTCTAATTTAGAAAAAAATAACAAAAATTTAATTACTTAAAATTAGATAAAAGCGATGAAAATAGAAAAAAATATCCTCTCCTAAATCGGAACATGTTGAAGGACAAAATTTCCTTTCTTCCAACTCAATAAAAATTTTAAAAGTGAAAAATTGTCCTTCATACACTTCACTATATATTGAGAACCAAAATTTTCTCCTTTCCAATTCAATAAAAATCTTGAATATCGAAAATGTCCCTTTGCCAATTCAACCAAAAATTAAAAATTGAAATATCCTCCCTTCAATCTCAATAAAAATATTAAAATTATAACACTTTAAAAAAATTCAACAAATGCAAATGCACTTTTA
>UWNZ010112838.1:4322-18957 GCA_900474215.1 Andricus inflator
AAAAAAAAGGTGCTGCAGTGATTTCACTTTTCACTCCAATAAATAAATGTGACCTTATTGTTTTTCTGACTTTCCCTCTCTGATTTCTTGGTTGTTTCAAGTCCGTGATGTAGCTTGCCAGGATTGGTGAATATTTAGATAGAAGTATGACCAGGCTTTGAAAATGTCCTTGCATTTGTTCTGTTCTCCAATTTTCTCGATGTCCACGAAATGCCATGTTATGTTTTGCGAGATAAAGCGTAGCTTCTAAGAGTATTCGAACAATTTCTCCATTTTGAGCTACTTCCTTGTTTTTTTCTTCCACTATTGCTTGTATGACAGAAACGGAAATCTCTTTGTATTTTTGCTTTAAACTTGCAGAAACATGTACGCCAGAAGTTTCAGGCTGTAAAATTCTTCATAGACCTTTTATCCATCCTGAAATACCTGTAACTGTCCATTCTTTGGAAAATGTTTCTGGCTCTGCAAATAGCCTTGCAAGAAGTGCAGAAGACCTTATCCAAGGTCGGAGAATATTGCAGACGTTCTTCCTTTTCTGTAGTTCCATCAGGACAATTCCTTAAGTACCAACAATCTTGAGAGCATCGATTTAATTTATCCCTTTTGAAATTCTTCAAATTGTAAGTCACATGCTGGTGGCTGACATGGACCCGCATCTAATATGCTAGTTATTTCTTCTGGACTGAAAGAAGTCTTCTTACATAAATTTGCAAGATCGTTATGGAAAGAGGAGTACCAATTTTTCCTTTCTGAGCTTTACTTTCTTTATCAGTTTTTTGTTCCAATAAATTCGCCTTTTCTACTTTTAAACTTTCCTACATGAAATCCCACAAAAGATTTTCATTTTTTAAATCGAGCAAAGGACCGGAAAAGAAACAGTCCAGTAGTAGCTCTCATAAGAAACTACTTGGCAGACCTTAAGTCACATTCCTTCATAGGTTCCCATGTAGATTCACATATGTGTTTCCATATAAGTTTTCATATGTTTTCCCACATAGGTTCCTATTGCGTTTCGTGCCCCAATCTGCCCATTCGATTTTATATAGGAATCGATGCATAATCCAAGATGGGTTCCTACGCATACCCCTCAATATGGATGCTCGGACTCCTATAAGTACATTCTCTTTAGATATATGTGCGACCAATTTTAAGCCTTCTCTTACGAAAATTCGCATTAAACCATCACGATTTTTAATATAAGCGTTTTAAGGAATAGGACATTCGTCTGGATACCAAACTTTCACAACGTGTTTTCTAGAATTATCTAACCACAGTTCAACTGCCTGCGTTATTGTGTTTCTGTAAAAAAAAAAAATTTGTTATTTTGACAAGATTAGTAATATCAATCTCAAAATTAAACACTGGAAAATTCTCCTGTAAGGCCTGTAATTCTTTACGAGTCCATAATTTAAAAAAATAGCTTTTAAGAATCACTAATCTAAACTTCAAAGTTTTTTTTAAAAGTTTTTTCGTGAATTTTCGAAGTTCCTACAATATTTTCAACAAAACAAATTATAAAATTAATGCTTTTTTATTATTTTAATTGAATAATCACATATTTCACCATGCAAAATTGCCTTTCTCATCCACATGTTAAATTTTCTGCTCTCTGTATACCTCTGTAACTAGGCGAATCTAATAAGTTTGAAAATTTATTATAACTTGAGAATACCTTGAAATTTTTTATTGTATAACAATTTTTTTTGCTAAGTAATATTCCAATACCGAAACACAACGAATCTTGGACAAAATCGTTTTATAAAAATTCAACATTAGCATATTTGTATGAATAAATTGTTTAAAACATTCCCTTAAATTTTGGAAGAAAAATAGGCGTTCAACAAAAATTTGTTATTGGAGATGTGAACATTTTTGTTTAAATCTGGAAAGTTGTTTTCATCTAAAAACAGCTATCCCCAAGATCATTCAAAAAGTGATTTTCCCAACAGAATTTTTTTTTGAAACAATTGCATTATTTAAAAAGTCAGCCTCCTGCCGCTCGGAGAATTTTGGATTAAGAATGCCAGAAAAACGCTTTTTCTATGCTTTCAACCTCAAACTTGAAGGAGGAATCCGATTGCGGTATTTTTTCATAGCAAAGTTCCTCGTTGTTCTAGAATGGAGAATAAGTAGTCAAATCGCTTAGCCAGTCATCCCAAATTTTCAAGGCGACTAGTTTATCGCTACGAACAAGGTTTTCAATTGCGATTTCACAACATTGAAAAAAAAGTAAAGATTAGTGAATTGCATATTTGAATTTATTTTATTTCAATTTATAACAAATAATGACATTTTTATTTATTCACCTCGAAATCTATCGCTTATTTTCATTTATTATCTTCTTTCGAATGGCGCACCACAATTATTTAAGCAACTTCCATATAAACATGAATTCTTATTATTTTGGTTCAGCGCGATTTTGTTAAACATCAATAATTTACAAAACGCATTTTGAAAAAAGGCATTGATGTTAAAAAATTAAATAAAAAACTGACTGTTACAGGAAAATTTTGATCGAATATTCAAGAGGCGTACCTACTGGCAGAAGAAAATACCTGATCATGAATTGAATATAGTTAAAGAGATTCGGAAAAAGTCGAATGTGACGTCACATACTAAGCTATACTCCCCCTCCACCCTGACAGTGTAACGTAATTTTTAACCGGTACCGAACTATTTGATCTAATTCCTGTTATTAAACATTATTCCAGGGTCACCGCAACTCTAGAAAAATGATCAGTATTTCCCTAGTACTATTTTTTATTTTACGCATTGAATCAATAGATTTTTAATAACTCATCGTATTCTAACAAACATATAGAAGAGTGAGTGCGCAAAATTTAGCACATCGGTGAATGTTTACTTTCGCTTTTCAATAAGCTCATAGACAATTGTAGGAACAACTTTTAGTTTCTCGCATATTTATTCAGAAATATAGATTACGAAAATTTTCGATTTCCTTCTTCAGTTTTCGGATGTTCAAGCTTCACACTTTTGTTAAGTTTTACGGGTGTAAATTGATAGTTGTGCAATTCTATAAAGCCTAGCTCAGCTCCCGTAATTTGGTTATACATCCCTCTGAACACGGTAAATCTCACACCAGCTACTTGGACATGTTCGTTGTTATCCCAAAAATTATGAACATCCTTAGGCATGAGGCTTATGTTTGTCAGCTGATCTGTCATAGGATTGTACTTTAGCTCAAAGGCAGAGCCAGAATGAATAACATAGAATGTTGATGGTGTCGGTTCTAGATTCTTTGTCTGCCCACCTAGAAAAGAAAAGTAAGATTTGTGAATCTAAAAAATGCGGATATCAATCTCAAAACTATACAGTGCAGATTTCCAAATTTGAGCACTGGAAATTCAAAAGATTTAATTTGGCTTTCTTTAAGAATTCTCAGTTTGAAAAAACAGATTTTGACAATCACTTATTTTAAATTGAACGTTTTTTAAAGCATCAAATAGTTGGAAGATTTCACTTGTAAAAATTGGACAACCCTTAAAAAACAAAAGGCAAAAAGCGTTTCAGTCAAAAATTCTAGTAGTAAGCTCACCATACAAAACTATGAAGATCGGTGCAGGTGAAATGAAAAATTAGTGATATTTTGTTTTACGTTTACCGATCTTCAGTTTTTTGCTTGCCAAGGTTACCGCCAGCCTTTTTACTTGAGATTAACGAAAAAGAGAATAACGAATGGCTTCTCATTTTAGTGCTAAAAAGCTGTATAAATTTTAAGACTAAAAGAAAAGTAGCATTAAATCAAGAAAATATCTTCCTTAAATCTTTTCTCAAATTAATTTTTTTATTCCTGCACGACTTTATATAGATGTAAAACGAATGAACTATTAATGGGAATATTATAGTAGAATAATTTTTAAGGAAATAACTTGAAACAATTACAATTTTTCTTTGTGTAATATTTCGTTTTCTCGCGTTTTTGGGCCATTTTACAAATTAGTATAATAGCATCAAGTGTCATTTTTAATGAGCATTTCAAATTTTCATTGAGTGAACTTAGAAATGTTATCGTTGGCTGCGACAATTTTTTAAATACAGCATTTTTTCAGTTGTCAGCCAATACTGGGCGAGCTGCCGATTATCTGTATTGGTGACCAGTAGTGGGCCGGTACTGAGCCGGTGGGGAACTCTGTCAAACCACAGAATTTTTTCACGTGGGAATTGAGATCCAAATACTAATTTATAATCAAATAATAATCAAATTAGGAATATATGCATAAAGTGAAAGTATTCTAATTAATTTATTATGTTCGCGTGAAAATGGAATTCTAATCAATTGCTGTTGTTTTGCAGTTCTCAATTCCTTGACTGTGAACAGTATAAGTGACAGGATTAATTCCTTTCATGGAAATTCTTATGATTTCTTACATATCTGACTGTCGCTGTAATTGGTCCCTTTATTTCAAGAACTTCTTCAATACTGCATCTAATTGCAAATTGTCCAAAAGTCAGATGACATCCGTGTTACATGGATCTAACATGACAAAATTTGATATCCCAATTCACGTGCAAAGGCATATGGAAAGGCACATAGGAATCCACATGGATTCATATGCAAGATCGTGTGAGCAAATTGGGACATGAAATGATATAGGAGCCTATTTAGGAACCAACATGGGAATCTATTCCCACGTGAAATCCCACAAAAGATTTTAGTTTTTTTAATGGAATAAGGGTCCAGAAAAAAAAACTGTCTAGTAGTATTTCTCATAAGAAACTACTTGGCAGTCCTCAAGTCACCTCTCTTCATAGTTTCCCATGTAGATTCGCATACAAAACAAACTAAAAGAAAACTTCTCTAAATCATTGATTCTTCGTGTACCAAAAACCATATCTAACTATCATTTACCTGGTTGTAGCGGTGCTCGGACTCCTAGAAGTACATTCTCTTTAGATCTATATGCCACCAATTTTAAGCCATCTCTTATGTAGACACGTATTAAACAATCATGGTTTTCAATATAAGCGTTTTGGGGAATAGCACAGTCTTCCGGATACCAAGCTTTCACAACGCGTCTTCTAGAATCATCTAACCACACTTCAATTGCCTGCTCTCCTATATGAACAGTTCTATGTGGTGGACCGTCCTTAGGATCTTTTTGTACATAACGAAAAAGCGGTCTTGAAGCTTCCCCGGATGATGAGCTTGCTTCATGAACTCCCGCAGAATGTATTTCTGTAAAGGAAAAACGAATATTTGTCATTTTAAAAAGATTAAGAACATCAATCAGAAAATCAAACACTTGAAAATTCCCGACTGAGGCCTATAATTCTTTACGAGTTCATAATATGAAAACATAGATTTTAGGAGACACTAATTTTAAATTCAAAGTTTTTTAATGCAAAGAATAATCTGCAGACTTAATTTGTAAAAATCAGTCAAAATAGGAGAAATTTCGCCTACAAGAAGGTTTTCATTGCCTTGTCAGACATTAATCAAGCCGTTCAAATATTCCACCTTGTCCTGCTTCCAACTTCATCACAAAACACTTGTTTTGTAATGCATTTCATAATAGAAAAATTTGAAAACCAAATTTTTTTTGGAAGTTTGATGAAAGAAAAAATGTAAAACGCGTTTCCCAAAAAATGACATGATTTGTGTGTGTGATTTGAATTGGATTCAGACCAATAATGTTGCATTCATGTGACAGGATTTCAAAAAATGTCAATAAAACTTTACTTCAACATAAAAGATAGTCAGAACTTGCGGGAGTTTGAAAGATAATTCAAAATATTTTATGAATTTTCAGAAATGTTTCAAAGTTTTGAAATATTAATAATCTCTTTAAAGCTTGAAACCTTTTTAACTCCTTAAAAAGCTTTTGCACTCTCTGTTCAGAAACCTTGAAAAATGTATGTTTTGTTTTGAATTTTTTGGAGTCTTTTCAAGTTATAAATTATTTATGAAAATCATGTCAAAACTAAAAATGCCTTAAAATTTTCCAGATTCTTTTTTGACAATGAAAAAATATCTTTTTAAATATTCTCTTCAAATAAATTTTACCAAATAAAAAATCCTTTAACAATTTTCTGCGATTCATAAAGAAGGCAATTTTCTTTAGATCTTTCAACATTTTTAGATTTTTTATTTTAAATCTTAAAAAATCTGAATTTTTCAACTTCTTGGAATCTTTTAAAATCTTAAATTTTCCTTCAGAACTTGTATCCAGCTTTTAAAATGATTCGAATATTTCCTAAAATTTTTAAAAGCCTTCCAAAGCTAAAAAATGCCTTTATATCTGTCAGGATTTTTTCGATATATTTAGAAGTATTTCTAAATGTCTTTGAATCTTTTAAAATCTTCTTCAAAAAATAACCATGGCTCTTTTTCAAGATTTTTCATTTCTGTATCTATTGATCTCACAAAAAATGTCCTTGTACTAACTTAGACAAAAAAGAAAGAATTTCGAGATAATTGAAACAAATAATAACGTGTCAATTTTCCACCGCTCACTGGAAAAAATGTAATTATTCTTTGTTTGTATGAGAAAGATCACCGATCTTCTTGATTCTTTAAAATAATGATAAAACTTTTATTTGAAACTATGTTACTCAAAATCTCTTGTTTCAACGTTAGCTTGGCTTAGGCCTTATTTAGCATACGTCGACACTTTTTAAGATTACACAATTGGGAACCCGCATTATATCATCTTTGAAATGTACTATTTCGTATAAAACAATTCAACTTATATAATTTCTATAAGGAAGATTTTTATAGATAGGAATTGAATACTAAACAATTTTAATTTCGGTGCGGTCAAAATGATGCTGCTGACAATTTTAAGTATTGGAATTTTTATAATCATCCAACAAAAGACCTAGGAATGAAATAATACGATTTGTCGAAAGTTTTAAGATCATGAAATAAGAACAATAAACATTTTACAGCTTAAAAATGAAAAACTGTAATATACCGCAAATACCATATGAAAGCGTCTTTAGTCTAACATATGGTAGTTTGAGAGAGTTCAGAAATTGCGTAATTCGAAATCTAGCTTACTATTTTCAAACTATGAATTTTCTACATGCTATATTTCGTACTTATAAAGATTTATATTATTTTGAGTATACTTACCACCAAAATGGAAAAAAACCTTGATCGTAAGTAGCAGAGTGCTGATACAGATCATCATTTTTTACCTGAATCTCGTACACGATGAGTGAGGAAGATTAAACATATCCAGTACTATATATACTAATCACTATCAGTTATTATTACCCAATAAACGTACAGAATCATGATAATTTTTAACGACTCTAGAATACGTGGCAGAAGTGTTACGACACATTTTAAGCCACAAAAAACTTTTCAAATTGAAAGCAAGATTTAACAGACTTTGTAAGCTGTCCTGCTGACGAAATTGCCAGCTTCATACTTCAAGTAAAAATTATTATTAGTGCAAGCAACGTAGCTTGCGAATTAAAAAATTGTCAATGTGTCAGTAAACTTTCACAATTTTTCTTTCTTTCTCATAAATATGCTAAAATTTCTACAATATTTTTAATAAAATGAAGTATAGAAGTAATGTTTCTTTCATTATTTTAATTCAAAAATCAGATACTTCATCATGAAAAATTACTTTTCTCATCTCTATGATAAATTCTCTGCTGTCTCTATAATCCCTATATTTTTAATAACTAAAACATTGTTTCTGATTTTATAATAATAAAATTCTTTATTTTGTAACAATTTCTTGACTGACTGTAATTTATTGTAATTATTTGTAGATACCCGTAAAATTGGTTTCGTTTTTTGTACTTTTTTGTACAAAAATTTTCACCAGGCTTTCCCTTTTTTTCAGTGTTTTCAAGAAACTTTTCCTTGTTTCGTTTTTTTTCGCTTAAATGGGAAATGATTATATTTTTGGTTTGGAATTCATCTCGTTTGTTGCAAAGTTATACTATTTGGTTAAAACTTTATTTATTTTGTTGAAAATTCAACTACTTAGTTGAATGCTAAACTCTTTTGGTCAATATTTATTTTCTTTATTCAAGATTCATCTTGTTGGTTGAAAAATAAGCTATTTTATTAAAAAGTCATATCGATTAGATATTTTCAACTGTTCTTCACATGCATTAAAATCTTTAATGGCTGAAATTTTAACTCTTATACTTTGCGTCAAAGATTTATCATCGTTAGCGAAAAATTCAATTACTTGATGGAAAGCTCATCGACTTTGTCAAAGATCTATTTTTTGGAGATGTATAATTTTAGTTGAAAGTTCACCTACTTGGTTGAAAATTTAATCAGTAAAATCCATTTTTTGTAGAAAGTTAATCTCCTTGGATAAAAATTCATCCTTTTTGTTTGAAAATGCTACTGTTTGGTTCAACATTAATCTGTTTTGGTAGATGATACAACTATTTTGTTAAAGATTCATCTTTTCTTGCATGAATTTAACTTTTTTTCTGTATTTGGTTTTTCGAAAATTTAACTATTTGGTAGGAAATAAACATTCTTGTTGAAAACTCGTAGCCATATCAACAGCTATATATACTTATCACTATGAGTTGTTATTACTCAGAAAACCCACAGGATCATGATAATTTTTAACACCTCTAGACGACATGGGTGAAGTATTACGACACCTTTTGCGGATAAACAAACTATTGAAAATGAAACAAGATTTGGCAGAACCTGTACGCTGTCCTACTGAGGAAATTTTTGGCTTCATACTTAAAGTAAAAATTATTATCATTACAAGAAACCTAGCTTGCAAAATAAAAAAATATTAAGGTATCGCCAAGCTATCATTTTGTTTTTTCATGAATTCTTGAACTTTCTGCAATATTTTCAACAAAATAAGTTATGAAAGTAATGTTTTTTACATCATCATAATTGAATAATCAGATATTTCACCATGCAAAATTATCTTTCTTATCCCCATGTTAACTTCTCTGCTATCGGAATAACTCTATATCCAGGGGATTTTAATAATTTTGAAAATTTATTATAACTTAAGAATATTTTGAAATTTTTAATTTTGTAACAATTTTTTGTTACTAAATACTATTCCATTACCGAAACACAACGATTCTTGTACAAAATCTTTTTTTACAAATGCAACATTTGCATATTTGTATAAATGAATGTTCAAAACATTCATTTAAAGTTTTGGAAGAAAAATAGGTGTTTCCAAACAATTTGTTAATTAAGATGTGAACATTTCTTTCTAAATCTGGAAAGTTGTTTTCATCTAAAAACAGCTATCCCCAAGATCACTCAAAAAGTGATTTTCCGACAGAATTTTTGTTGAAACAATTGCATTATTTAAAAAATCAGCCTCCTGCCGCTCGGAGAATTTTTGATTAGGAATGTCAGAAAAACGCTTTTTCTATGCTTTCAACCTCAAACTTGAGGGAGGAATCCGATTGCAGTTTACCCCCATTTCCAACGTTTTCAATTGCGTTTTCACGAGCTTGGAAAGAAAATAAGGATTAGTGAATTATGTTTGTAAATTTATTTTATTTTAATTTATAATAAATAATGGCATGTTCACTTGAATACCTTGAAATCTGTCGCTTATTGTTATGTATTGTCTTCTTTCAGATGTAGCACCATAATTATTTAAACAAATTCCATATAAACATGAATTCTAATTATTTTTGTTCAGCGTGATTTCGTTAAACATCAATAATTTACAAACATATTTTGAAAAAAGGCATTGATGTTACAAAATTAAATGAAAAACTGACTGTTACTGAAAAATTTTGATAGAATAATCAGGAGGCCTACCTACTGGCAGACGAAAATACTTAATTATGAATTGAATACAGTTAAAGAGATTTGGAAAAAGTCGAATGTGATGTCACATTTTGCGTTACATTCCCCCTCCACCTTGACAGTGTAACGTACTTTTTGAACGGTACTTAACTATTTGCTCTAACTCCTGTTATTCAAAATTATTCAAGAGTCACCTCAACCCTAGAAAAATGTTTCGTATTTCTCTAGTACTGTTTCTTACTTAACGCATTAAATCAATAGATTTTTAATAACTCATCGTATTCTAACAAAAATATAAAAGAGTGGGTGAGCAAAATTGAGCACATCGGTGAATATTTACATTCGCTTTTCAATAAGCACATAGACCATTATAGGGACAAGCTTTAGTTTCTCGCATATTTATTCGGAAACATAGGTGACGAAAATTTTTAAATTTCAATTTCATTCTTCAGTTTTCGGATGTTTAAGTTTCACACATCCTTTAGGTTTTATGGGTGTAAATTGATATTTATGCAATTCTATAAAGCCTAGATCAGCTCCCGTAATTTGGTTATACACCCCACTGAACACGGTAAACCTTATGCCAGCTACTTCAATATGTTCGTTGTTATCCCAAAAATTATGAACATCCTTAGGCATGAGGCTTATGTTTGTCAGCTCATCTGTCATAGGATTGTACTTTAGCTCAAAGGCAGAGCCAGAATGAATAATATAGAATTTTGATGGTGTAGGTTCTAGCGTCCTTGTCTGCCCACCTTGAAAAGAAAAGAAAGATTTGTGAGTCTAAAAAAAGCGGAAATCAATCTCAAAATTAAACAGCGAAGATTTCCAAATTTGAGCACTGAAAATTCAAAAGATTTAATTTGGACTTTTTTAAAAGTTCACAATTTGAAAAAACAGATTTTGACAATCACTTATTTCAAATTGAACGTTTTTCAAAGCATCAAATAGTTGGAAGATTTCACTTGTAAAAATTGGACAACATTTCAAAAACAAAAGGTAAAAAGCGTTTCAGTCAAAAATTCTAGGAGTAATCTCACCATACCAAAATATGAAGATCGGTGCAGGTGAAATTAAAAATTTGTGATATTTTATTTTACCTATACCGACCTTTAATTTTTTGCTTGTCAAGGTTACCGCCAGCCTTTTTACCTGAGATGCCTTTTACCTCCTGTTTCCTTCTGTGAATTAAAACAAAAAAAAAATATACGTAGGTTAGAAATATTTAAATTCTATAATTTCAAATGCAAAATTATTTGAAATTGAAGGATGTAAAATATGAACGAAAAAGAGAATAACGAATGGTTTCTCATTTTAGTGCTAAAAAAACTGTATGAATTTTAACACGAAAAGAAAATTAGCATTTAATCAAGAAAATATCTTTTTTCAATCTTTTTTCAAATTAATTTTTCTATTCCTGCACGACTTTATATAGATATAAAACTAATAAACTATTAATGGGAATATAAGTAGAATAATTTTTAAGGAAAAAACTTGAAACGGTTACAATTTTTCTGCGTGTAACGTTTTGTTTTCTCGCGTTTCTGGATCATTTTACAAATTTATGTAATGACATCTAGTGTCATTTTTAATGAGCATTTCAAATTTTCATTGAGGGAACTTAGAAATTTTATCGTTAACTGACACAATTTTTTTAATACATTTTTTTCAACTGTCAGCCAGTACTGAGTGAGTTGCTGATTATCTGTACTGGTGACCAGTACTGGGCCGGCGCTGCGCCGGTGGTGAACTCCAGCAAACTACAGAATTTTTCCACCTGGGAAGTGAGATTCAAATACTAAGTTATAATCAAATAATAATCAAATTAAGAATATGGCCAGAAAGTGAAAGTATTCTAATTAATTTATTATGTTTGTGTGAAAATGGAAATCTTTTTGATTGCTGTTGTGTTGCAGTTGTCAATTCTCTGATTGTGAACAGTCAAAGGGACAGGCTTTATTTGTTTTATGAAGATTCTTATGATTGTTTACATCTCTGACTGTCGCTGTAAGTCGTTCCTTTATTTCAAGAACTTTTTCAACACTGCATCTAGTTGCAAATTGTCCAACAGTCAGATAACATGATGGTTACATCGATCTAGCATGACAAAATTTGATATTCCAATTCACGTGAAAAAGCATATGGAAAGGCATATAGGAATCCACATGGATTCATATACAAGATCGTGTGAGCAAATTGGGACATGAAATGATATAGGAGCCTATGTAAGAATCCACATGAGAATCTGTTCCCACATGAAATCCCACAAGACGTTTTAGTTTCTTTAGTCGAATAAAGGGCCAGAAAAAAAAACTGTCTAGTAGTAGTTCTCATAAGAAACTACTTGGCAGTCCTCAATTCACCCCCCTTTATAGGTTCCCATGTAGATTCACATGCAAAACAAACTAAAAGAAAACTTCCCTAAATCATTGACTCTTCGTGTACCAAAAACCATATCTCACAATCATTTACCTGGTTTTAGAGGGGCTCGGACTCCTATAAGTACATTCTCTTTAGATATATATGCCACCAATTTTAAGCCATCTATTATGAAGACACGTATTAAACAATCATGGTTTTTAATATAAGCGTTTTGGGGAATAGCGCAGTCATCTGGATACCAAGCTTTCACAACGTGTCCTCTAGAATTATCTAACCACACTTCAATTGCCTGCTCTCCTATATAAACAGTTCTATGTGGTGGGCAGTCCTTAGGATCTTTTTGTACATAAAGAAGAGCAGGTCTTCGAGCTGTTCCGGATGATGAGCTTGCTTCATTAATTCCCGGAGCATGTATTACTATAAAGAAAAGACGAATATTTGTCATTTTGAAAGGATTTCGAACATCAATCACAAAATCAGACACTTGAAAATTCTCAACTGAGGCCTATAATTCTCTACGAGTCCATAATATAAAAAGATACCTTTTAGGAGTCACTAATTTTAAATTCAAAGTTTTTTAAAGCAAAGAATAAACTGCATACTTAATTTGTAGAAATCAGTCAGAATAGGTGAAATGCGCCTACAAAAAGGTTTATCGTTGCCTTGACAGACACTTATCAAGTCGTTCAAATATTCTACCTTGGCCTGTCACTTCTCCTGTCTCTTCTCATTTATCATACATTATCCTATCCGATCCAATCCTACATCCAACATCATCACTTACCCCACTGTCCCTACACCATTCTTCATCGGCCCGTTCCCCTCACTAATCCATACCTTTCGCCTCCTACTCATAGGAAACGGGACGATTCTGACTAGGGTAGAGATAAGTTTAGCTAGGGTACAGGGTGTAGTCGGCTCGAGTCACCGAGAAGGAAAATACAGGTTTCCCTACCGACAGAAAGTACAACGGATGGACGGATGAATGCAACGTTTTATAAAATGAAATTTTCGAAAGAAAAAATACGTTTTAAAACAGGAGAAGGTGGAATAGATGTCAGTGGAAGGAACGTTATGAAGCTAAATGATGTTTATTGATAATAAATTTTAACAATGCTTGGGATTTCGTGAAAGGTGGCACTGGAACGGCACAGTTTAATACTTACTTGATAATTTTGAAAATTGCTTTCATTTTCCGACATCACCATCTTGGCCGTTTTGCCCTTCCCTTTTTTTGTTGTAAAGTTTTCCCCGGTGGTAACAAATTTTACAAAAAAGTACAACATTTCTACAGCTGTAATTTTTTGTTGAGAAATTAACTTTTTTGTAATAAATTGTATAGAATTAAACACAAAAATACAATTAAATACAAGCAGATAATTTTTTTCTTGCCTTTTCTTGTACAAAAGTAAAAAAAATATGGTATAAGTTTCTAAAATTAAAAAATTTATGTAACTCTTTAATTATATTTCTTTACTTTGTTTTAAAAATCTGCAAGTTTTTACCAAAAACTTTTGTATTTTACATTTTTTTAATTTATGTACTTCATATCATAAAAACTCTTTTTATTTTTACATGAGTTATTGTAGAGAATTACAAATCCTCACAAGAAAAGACAAGATTTTATAAAAGTTCAAATATTGCAAAACTGTATTGAAAATTATATTGTAAATACTGGTAGTTTATTGTAGAAATATTTTATGAATCTACAAAAAAATACAATAAATTACACCCGAAATAACAGGATAGTACAATTTTTTCTTATTATTCTGAAAAATTTCATACTTTTCTTTGAATTTCATTCTAGATTGTTATATTTTATTGGAGCTTTAATTTTTTACAAGAATTTATGCAAAAAAACACAACTGCAAGATTTAAACGCTCAATAATTTGCAGATATAAAAAGGAACTTTATCACTTTTCAATTGAAGAATTGTTCATGAAGAGCCTTTGAGTTGCAAAATTTGAAAGTTTTAACTTCACTTTGATCCGTTCTTTTACAATTTTTCAATTTTTATTTGCAGTCAAAAAGTAATATCGACCATATACACACCCTAGATCACAATTGTCTCATTGTAATATTTCAAATATTTGTCATCCTGGGTTCAATAACAAGAACTTTTTGGCTGCAAAACCTGTAAATTCGCATGGATTCTTGGAGTTGCATTTTTTTGTAAATTCTTGTAGGATGTCCAATTTACAATAAAATACAAATAAGCACAAAATTTGTCCCAATAATAAAAGAAAGTTATACTTTCCAGTAATTCTGGTCTGTTTGGAAATTCAACATTTTTTTGAAGATACGACCTTCTGCATTAAAGATTGATGACTTATGGTAGATGAGTCATCTTCGTTTGTTTAAAATTCACCTTTTTAAGTTGAAAATTAACCTTTTGTAAAAAATCCAGCTGTCTTCTAAGAAATATGTCTTTTTCGTTTGAAAACTTAACTATTTGATTGAAAGTGCAACTACTTTGTTGAAAACCAGGGGCATGACACGATTATCAT
>UWNZ010114642.1:0-12710 GCA_900474215.1 Andricus inflator
AATTTTCAACAACAACAAATTTACTTTTTAACCAAATAAATCAATTTCAAACCAAAAAACTAAGTTTTCAACAAAACAGTTTTATTTTTTTTTTTTCATTTTGAATTCTGAATTTTTTCTACCAAAAGTCGAATTTTCAACTAAATAGTTACATTTTTAACCGAAAAATATGAATTCTCAACAAACCACGTAATAATTCATATTAAAAAAAAATGTTAATTTGAAATAAAGAGTAGTTGAATTCAACCAAAAAAGACGAATTTTCAACAGAATTGTTAAATGTTCATTCAAAGAGGTAGATTTTCATCTAAAAAATGAATCTACAACAGAAACATAAATTTTTAACAAAGTAGTTCAACTTTCAACCAAAAAGTGGAGTTTTTAACCAAAAAGGAGGAAGACTTAACGAAAACTGTAATAGTTGATATTTCTACCAAAAAAGATTTTAATTTATATAAGAAACTGTTAAATTTAACAAAAGAAGGCGCATTTTCAATAAAATAGCTAAATCCTCAAAGATGCATTTTCTGCCAAGATTGTTAAATTTTCAATTAAAAAAACGAATTTTCAATAAAACAGTTGGATTTTCGACCACAAAAGATGACTTTTTAACAAAATAGTTGAATTTAAAAAAAAAATTAAATGTTCAACCAAATGGTATCATTTTTAACCACATATTTGCACTTTCTTATCGAGATATTTTTGAGTTTTATTAATTCAGTTCGTATTTAAGCGAAAAAACGAAAAAAGGGGGATGTTTCTTGAAAACAGAGGAAAAAAGAGGAATGCTTTTAAAAATAAGAAAAGAGGGAAATAGGGGAAAGACTGTAACGTCTAATATCTTAATATCATCCTTTATTTTGACTTTTATCAATTAATCTATCCAAAAGTATCTCGTTTAAAGAAATCCGTTAAAAAATAAAGTTCAAAGAAATGGGACATTTGAATTTCGCGCCTAAATGTTGCACATCTCTGGCGGAAAATTAGGCGCGAGATTTCAATATGACAAATTCTTTAATATCGCGCCTAAATTGTAAAAGCGCTCTCTGCAATAAGTGATCAAAAACTTAAGGGCGAAATTCGAATTACCAAGGAAATTTACGATTCAATGTTAACTTTTTGTACTAAAATGTATCTTTTGTGGTTTCCAATAGCAAAAATCTTGTGAGGAATCAAAATCGAAACAAAAACACTTTTATAAAAGAAAATATAGAAGACCATAAATTAAATCTGATTCTTTTGGAATTTCAAATAAGAAATGATCATAAATCTGTTTTTATGTTATGGGATTCTTTAGATGAGAGAGGAATGATTTTATTGCGTTTCCAAGAATGATATGATGTTTGTGGATTTTAAATGCAATCGCAGCACGAGACGTTTGACGTACGAGTAGTATTATGATGAATCATGACAAAAATGTGTGAAAATTGCCGGCAATTCATATAATATGCTTCTATGCGATTTACGTAGGCAACTAAGCTTGATAAATTTACGAATTATGTGTCATGTTTGTGTACATTTTATAGTAAATCGTATGCTGGAGTTTTCTAATTTCATTCAAGTATTGTTACAAAATTTTATTAGATTTTAGGAATTTCAACATTTGAAAAAGTTAGGGTTTACGTTTCGAAAATAAAGTCTTTTCAATCAATATTATCACTTTTTTTCTTCAGGTATAAAAACATTTTTAGAGATCTAGAAGTGATTTTATGGTTAAAATTCCAGTTATTCAAGTTTATTATTCTTCTCTTCTATTGTGATTAAACATTTTTCTTTTTCAGGAATTATAAAGTCCTTAGTAATTAAAGAATTTCTAAATAATGAAGAGAAACAAGTTTCTATGGTCTTTTGAACGAAGTAAAAAAAATGCTTGGATAATATCAGCTTTTCTTTTTTTTAAATTGAAATTTTAAAAAACTTTCCCCACAGGCGACGCAATCAAGGACAATTTTTTATAACAGAAATTTGTTTTTTAATTCCAGAATACAAAAAATAGAACAGACAATATATTATACGATTTAAACATTTTATTTACCTTTGGATGCCGAACCAGAATTTTCTTCACTCGGCTCAAATGATTTGATCAATTTTAGCATGTTTTACAAATGCTCAAAAAGAGATCTTAATGGAGCAGAAAAACAGTAAAGTCTAAAAAATGCATAGAATAAAAAAATTGTCTTTCTCTGCGTATTTTAGTAAAAAAAAGAAGAAAATTTACTACAGAAAAATGTATTTCCCTATCTAATTCGTAACTCTCTTTATAAAAATGATATCGAGCTAAATTCTTCAATTCTGAGGACAATATGACAAGAATAGGTGTACTGTAATTTGAATTTTATCTAAATTAGCGAGTTTGGAGAATCGCCATTTGGCACTCCTGTGAGCACAAACAGAGGTTCAACGGTCCGTGCTAAAAATTAATCTGTCTCACGGTTATATGGCTCTAATAAAGACAACTGCAATAAAAATAAACATGATCGATGTTCTTTTTAGTATTACAATAGGTCTTCATTTATTTTTGTAACCCACACATAACCGTTTTTTTTTAAATAAAATAAGTGGATTATTAATTATCATTTTACTTAAAAACTTTCCTACAAATTTTCTGTAGTGAATTCTTTTGAAAATGAAGCTACAAATTTGTATTAAACAAATTATTCAAATTATGCCTCATGAACTTTCTGATGTGAGTAAAAGTAAGAAATATATATTTGTGAAGAAAAGTTAACCCTCAAACGAAGCATATGTCTTTCATCCTATTTCGTTTTTTTACTATTATTTCTCTTAATTTTTAGGATTTCGCGAGTTATTTTTTTCAGTAACTCATTACAGTTACGTTATCTTTTTTTTTTAAGTAACTGGTTACAGTTACGTTACTAAAGGAAGCAAGTAATAATTTTGAAGGATTCAATAAAAAATTGTTCAGTTCTAAGCACATGCAATTGTAAATTATACAATTTTGAATATTTAAATCTAAAATTATGCAACTTTGAAAACTTGTCAGTTAAAATGATTTAATTTTCAATGATTACAATTTGAAATGATCCAAATTTGAAAGCTTCAAGCTGACTATCGGGGCTTGAAATTGGAAATTATTCCGTTTTAAACGCTTCAAACTTTAAACTGACGTACTTGAAATTTTACAGTTTGATAAGATCTAAATGTTAAATTATGCTGGGGGGACGATACGACAGGATTGGTTCGAATAGGATAAGACCGAATAGGAAGACCGAGTAGGGTAGGAAGAAGTGGTGAGTGAGAGGGCGAGACTTTGGATCAATCAACTACAATCACAAAAAATTCCCTAAATGAAATAAAAAAATAAAAGTTAAACATTTTAAATACTATATTAAATAGGCAACGAAAGCCTTTTTGCAGGCGCATGTCGCCTACTTTGAATAACTTTTATATACTCCTATTTTACGGAATATTTTTGGAAAATAAATATTTGTAAGTAGTTCTAAGATAAAAACTAAAATGTGATACGAAGTCTTTTTACGGCCGAGCGTGAGTTTGCAATAACTCGGCCTCGCTTTATATACTCGTATTTTGAGGAATATTTTTGAAAAGTAAATATGTATATGTAGTGCTGACATGAAAACTAAAAGGTGGTACCAAGTCTTTTTACGGCCGAGCGTGAGTTTGCAATAACTCGGCTTCACCTCGTTCTTGCAAATTCACGCTCGGCCGTAAAAAGACGAATACGCCTCCTTGGCGCAATATACTACTATAAAAATGAAAACCATACTGACCAACAGCACCTAAAGGCCTCCCTCTGAGTTTTTCCGCCTCGATATAGTGTGCAGTGAGCCAGAGTGCTTGAAGTTTCGGATGATTGTGCGGACTGAAGTTGTGACCTTCGAGTAATTTATAAAGTTCCTTAAAGTTGCCCCGATGGAAGGCGACGATGGCTTTTGCCTTGAGAACACTTTCGTGGCGATGCAAACGGGCACAACCTGGAAGCGACCACAGGAACCTGCTGAGCCTTTCCACCGAACCCGCCTGCTGGAGAACCTGGACAGACGACACCATCGCCTTGAAGACGATAGACAGGAGGGGCACACTGTTAGTCGACAGAACTCATCCCCATCTCCTCTTATTCTAGCTTTAGCGTATCTTGCATATTTTTTTATTAATTTTTATCAGATCTTGCCGAAAAATGGAACTTAACCTCGGAGGCACCCAAAGAAATGTTTTTTTTTGTTCCAGGACGATAAAAATTTATTAATCAGGCATCGTCCATAAATAACGTTATGCTATTATTTTTCAGTTTATCCCCGCACCCCCACAAAGTGAGTGACACCATTTATGGAAGATGCCTTATTTCTTTGTACGAGTTTTGTACATCTCGTTTTAGAAGTGAAAATTTCGTGTGTCTTTTCTAAAATTAATAGAAAATAATAATTTTAATAACAATTTTTGTAATGGAATTTTTTTTTTACTGTCGCTTCTTAACAATTTTTTAAAAATGGTGGAATTTTAATAAATCATGACTTATTTTTCGGAGAAAAAATTCCCCACAAATCTACTTTTTCCGATTTTGAAAAATAAGTAAATAATCTTTTAAAAAAAGTTATTTGCTTAAAAAAGGTTTTCTTTAAAAAAATTGTTTTAACGATTTCAGCTATAGAGAAATTTACTTTTAAAATTGGAAACAGTAGAATTGTAGAGAATGTTTTCCTCGAAAAAAAAACCATCAATTATTGCAATTCAACCATTCCTAAAAAAATTGGTAAAAAGATATAGTAAGAAAAAGTCTAGTTGCAAAAAATATCGTTAAAATAATTTTTTTTTTTTTTTTGTAACTTTAAACACTTTTCTATTAAAAATAATGTTTGTTATTTGAAATTACATCATCAGTTATGTTATTTTGATACTTAAAATCATTTTAAAAAACTATTTTTTCAGAGATCTCATTCTTGGCAGGATAACTATCTTAAATCCAGACAAATTTGATTGAATTTAATGTCAACCATTTTACGGTGTAATCGTTTAAACTTTTATCTAGAATGTGTCCAGATGGAAGGATTTGATCATATTTATAAAATCACATTCATTAAAAAGTGAGAATAACAATCTTTTATTCAATTATGAACCAATCAGAGAAAGAATTTACAATTTTTTAGTTTTTTGTCCACTTTAAAGGGAAAATTAAAGATTTTTCTTTGGAGATGCTTCTCAAATTAAATCGCAAATTAATTTTCTAGAGACGCAAAAAAATCATAGAATTGTAGATCTCTTAAAAGATGTTATAAAATCTTGTAAAAGTTTTTGAATAGTTTAAAAAAATGATAATTTAATAATAAATATGCATTAAAAATATGATTAAATCAAATATTTTCTTCGGATGAATTTAATAACAATTTTGCAAGAGAATTTCCAGAATACTTTGTAACTTATTAGAAAATTTTTGAAATATTTCACTGGACTGGATTTAAGCTTATAGGAAAAATCAACGGATACATTTTACAAATTTTGTTAATATACATAGAATAGAAAAAGACCACAGTATTTTTATGTTTAAAGTAAGCCCAATAATATTTCAAATATAATTGTTAATTCCAGAGTTACTTTAAGTTTTTTAAAACATTAAAAATTTCAATGTATTTTGAAAATCATATTATACATCATCAATAAACATTATTTTATCTATTTTAAGAATACGTAACTTGTGTTTTTATCAAAACTATAAAAAAACTTCAATTTCCTTAAAAATTATTATTAAAAAACTTCTATGAAAACCATAGGCCTCATATACAAATAGAAATTGAAATTAGAAAAGAAAATCTATTAAGATCTTTCTTTAGGTGCGATAAGTCTGTGTGGGTTCGTCATATATTATAAAATGAAAAGCACTCATTTTTTAAATTCTTTAAATAAAAATCTTTCCAAACAAAGAATAACCAATAAAGTCGATGACGATGACCTAACGAGATAATCGTGACTGGTCGTAATTGAGCTTGCTTCCGATTGCTCGTTGACAAAACGTCGAAGAACGATTGAATAAAATTCTTCGATACAGGGTGATTCAAAATTCATCAATTCTCCATAAACTTCATAAAACTCCTTATTTTTCCATTTTCTTTCCGTTAATTTGTTTACTTTAAAAGATATTTCGTTCACGCTTGTAAGCAACACATCTAGTTTTTATTTAAAAAATTGTTTCCAGTGACAATATCATTTTGTACAAATTTATAAAAATGTTTGCCATGCATCATATAATAGAGTTTGTCGAAAAACACTTCCGAACGGCCGGTAGCTCAGGCAGTAGCGCTTCGGCTTCATAAGAAGGTTGCGTGTTTGATTCTGTTCGAGTCTGCTTTTTTTTTTATTTATTAAAATGTTTCTTTCATTAAAAAAAAAATTATGAACCGAAACTAAAATTCACAATTGGCGGTCTCCCCTTGTGGAAAGAAATACTTTACCAACAGGAAACGGCATTTCAAAATTGTCTCTCCTAGACATGAAACGATTGAAAATGAACCTTAGTCTTCAAAACAAGTATGAATTTTATCACCCTGTACATCGATTAATCGTTAGAATAAAATAAAAAGGTAAGTTGCTTTCCACGAAGACGATCCCCAACAGGCATTCGAGGAACATGCAAATTTGCTCGGACACTTTAGTCCCACACCGTGAGAAAAACGTGTCGTCTATCAATTTAAAACAATTTTTGATTCTCAGGAGTCAAAATTAATATTCAGATCTTAACTCTGATAATTAATTTCGATGAAGGATTCTTTGTTTTGCTTTCAGAACTACAAAAACCTTCCGGTTTATCTTCTCCAATTAGTATCAAAATTGCTTAAAGTGTATATCTATAACAAACAGATCGTAATTATAATAAATAGAACGTCATTATTATACGAATGATCATTAAAATATTATTAATCGTATTTTATCAGTTTATTTTCAAACTGATTAATTTTTTAATAACGAAACGTTCTCTTTCGGTGCTTTTATGTAATTTAGGGATACAAGACAACTATAGCTCCCACGTCAGACGGAAACACAAAAAAAAAAGAATTCGTTAAAAATAGTCAGTGACATTTCATTTTCATTCTGAATGACGTCGTTAATATCCGTCTAACGAGGGTAAGGAGTTACAACGTCTAGCAGTGTACTTGATTTATTATTATTATAAATTACGCTCCTCAATAAGAATTAATGAAAATTAGGTTCTAATGATAAACCAAATATTGATAAATAAGTTACTTTTACAATTTAATTTTCTCTTCGGATTTTTTTCTCTTCTACAACTTTTACCAACCACTCGGAATTTAAAAACTTTTAATGTTAAGTGCAACATTCTAAATGCAAATTTTAACTGTAAATACAGAATATCTCTCAATCATTTTAGCAAACTGTTTTAATAACTATCTATCTATATTGAAACAAACTGAAAATAAATAACAGATCTTGGATATAAGAAGAAAAAGTATAAAATAAGTTAACATTTATTTAGCATCAGTTGATATTAAAAGGTCTAAAGGTAAATATACTCATTTCAATTAAACATTCTTATCGCTAATGAAAAAACTTATGGGAAATCAGTTTCTATAAATCAAGAATGTAGCAAATTAGAATCTATTTAAAGAAAATGTAAATCAGTCAGTGACCTTTCAATTTTGCTTTCCCTTCGCAAAAAATTAAAGAATTTTTTTCTTTATTTGCAGTTATAATTTCGAAGCGGATTTAGAATTTGTAATGCAGTAGTAACAGCATTTTTGGTCTGACAAGACATTGCAAAGTACACATGAACATTTATAGACCGAATCAATTCCAAGTCACGCGGCGGGTGGCAATGTTCAGGATTGGCTTGCCAATGGATTTTTTGTACGTGGAACATAAAGACACGTATTTTTTTAGTCAACATGGCGAAATCAATTACGATTATTTAAAAATTTTAAGGGTAAAATGAGTTGTTTGCAAATTTTACTTTAAAAACCATGACATTTTTTCAACTTTTGAGACACTGAGGTTTTTATTGTTTTACGTTATCAATTTTTTTGCACACTTTCAAACTCCAGAAAAAATAGTAATAAATGGTACAGTTATTTCAATTTTTAAAAAAATTTGTCTCAAAAACCTCATTTTTTCCTGAAATTTTTTGGAATAACCCCCCTCATTTGAAATTGATGGGGAAATCAAACAAAGAATAAAAAATGATAATGCTATTTCGATTTTTTTTTTTTTTTAATTCAAACGCGAAATTTTCTCAAAACAGCTACTTTTTTTCGATGGAATTTTCAGGAATTATAGGTAATATATAATCAACTTACCATAAATTTAAAAATTTGGGGTATATTTGTATTTGGAGAGAAAAAATACTCTATTTTTTCTTACCGTTCTCATATTTATTGTATTTTACTGTTATTTTTTTATTAGAAACCATAAAAATGTTATTTTATTGGACATAACGATATAATATGTCAAAAACTAAACATAAAACTATATATTACCCAACACTCCTGAAAATGTCAACGAAAAAGTAGTGACAGTTTTGGAAAAATTTCTTGTTTTAATTTTTCAAAAAATCGAAATAGCTTTACCATTTTTCTATTCTTTCTTCGTTTTACTCAACGGTTTCGAAAGAGTGCAAAAAATTTGACAAGCAGGAAAAAGAAAAATCTTAAAATCTCAAAAATTGCAAAAAGGGCAAGATTTTGAAAAAACTATAATATTCTTTTTTGCCGGAAAGTTAAAAAAAACAAATGCAAAATTTATGGTAAGCAGACTACATTAGTACCCATTATTCCTCCAAATTTCAGGGAAAAAGGTGGGGTCTTAGAGAACAAGTTTTTTTTCAAAAGATCGAAATAACTTTACAATTTTTTATTAGTTTTTTATGGATTTTGAAAGAGTGACAAAATTGGAAACAAGAAAAACCTCAATATCTCAAAAATGGCAAAAATGGCACGGATTTTAAAGTAAAATTTGCAGGAGACTCATTTTACCTTGCAAAATTTTTTAATAATCGTAAAAAATGTCAAAATATCGCTGTGTTAATTAAAAGAAGACGTGTCTCCTTATTTTTCACGTACAAAAACATATTTCAATGGCAAGTCGGATTTAAAAATTCCAGGACATTTACAGGTTTTCCAGGTCAACTTTTGAAAAATTCCCAGGCCAACTTTTTTTGAAAATTCTTTTCAAAATTTGAACTTAAATCAATTTTAAAGCGTTGTACTGTTTGCAATTTATTTTCCAGAACAATTCTTGTACATTACCAACGGAAATTATCTACATTTTATAATATTAACATGCAAAGTTTTTCCTTATAATAGTGCGAAAGGTAATAAAATTCTGCGTCTAATAAGCCCACGTTAAATTAAAAATGTCAACTTTATAAAAAGATATTGCAAAAAAAGTCGAATTGAAATATTTTCAAAAAATTGTAATAACTTTGGAAATAATTAACATTATAGAGACTTCTCTTTAAAATTAGCCAAAGATCTATGATAGCTTTTTATTAAATTGTTATTTTGTTTTAAACTTGGAGTGCTTAGACGCAGAATTTTATTAATTTTCGTGCCACTATGAGGAAAAAAATTTCATGTCAATATTATAAAAAACTAGGTACTTTAGTAACAGCTCAAAAAATAGGTTGATAGATAATTTACGCTGGTACTATAAATAAAATTGTTAATCAATGCAAATTTCAAAAGGCTTTTTGACTAATATTTAATTCTAAACAAAGTTTTTTAATATAGTAAAGAAATTATTGATATTTAATAGCAAAAAAAGTAACAGTTAATAATTTTCCTGCGCTCATTCAAATGGTTAGAACGTGACTTAATTCATATCAACCTGAATTTGTAAAATAAACAAAGAAGTACTAAAATAATTATTACTACTTAAAAAATGTCAATAAAAATATCCATGCTCTTTTTCAAAATTCCAGGGCTTTTCCCAGTTTTCTATGTCCTTTTTCAAAATTCAAGGACTTTTCAAAGTTTTTCTGGAAATCCATGATTTGAAATGGATTCGACCTATAACAATTGATAAACTTTTAATTTTGTAAAAACTTTCTGAAAAAAATGTTATGACCCCCACACTGACGGAAATTTTTAACGAGACATGTGAAGCGCAATTTATAATCACATCTATTGATAGTAATTTATCTTCTCAAAATTTCCTGTAGTCTCTTATTAGAAGATAACCTCGTACATTGTAATGAAATGTAGCATACAACTGGTCGTAACTTCATGATCATTTGCTCCATTCATGCTGGCTTCAATTGGATATTTAATAACGAGACAGGTTCCTATATTCAAATTTGCGCGCACTGGTTGTTTATTACTACCAAGTAATGCGGGTCGAAACTCGATGGGCAATTTATTATCTTCGGGGATTATTAAATTGGACGTTAAATCTTGTCAATTCAGCCCACTAAGTGAAAAAAATGTTTATCTTTCAGGAAGATTTAGTAACAATATTTAAATATTTATTCCACTCTCTTAAGATAAATACTGAGTCACGCGACAACTCGGTAGCTATACGAAAAATGTCAAAACCGGAAATGGTACATGCGAGAGTAATTTATGCTAATTATTCGTGTAGTGAGATAAGTTATCGTGTAAAATTGCTTTCATTTGAATGTTCGATTTGTTCTTTGATTTAACTGCTGAGATTTAATGCTACTTTATTTTCAAGGCTAGAATTATAAACAAAATTTTGTTATTAATATATAATATTATTAACATAATTTCAATTAATATAGAAAGTTTCAAGTAGAATATTAAATTTGGAGGGCAGCCACAGCCTAATTTACTTGAAACAAAGTTAAAAAGTAACCTACTTAAGCCAAAAATGTGACAAAAAGTGACTAACGCTCTTTCGAATTAAAAAGAATTCAAAAGCATTTGATGAAATTTAGAAGAATTCCAGATGAATTTGAACGAATTCAGGATGAATTTAAAAAAAAAAAGAATAAACTCATAAATTAAGTAAAATTCGAGTTAATCAGAAGAATTTAAGGGAAATAAGAAGAATTCGACGAAATTCGTAAAAATTCAAGGTGAATTTAAAAACTATAAATGAATTGAAAACAATTTTTAAAAAATTAAAAAACTTAATTTAGAAAATTTGAAATGAGCTCAGAAAAATTAAAGGGAATTCAAAAGAATTCGATGAAATGCCTAAGAATTCAAGGTAAGGTTAAAAGACTTCAGGAGCAATTAAATAAAAACTTTTAAAAATTCAAAAAATCACCTGAATTAAGAATTCAGGAGGGTGAATTCCAAAAAATAATCTCAAATCTCTAAAAGTCTTTGAGACACTGCTAATTTCTAACCAAAAAATTGACTAATGACTAAAAACAATCCAAAAGAATTCAAATGAATTGGACAATTTTTTTAAATCGAAAAAATCCATTGATTTCAGTAAAATTTGAGTAAATTTAGAGGAATTCAAGGGAAACGAGAAGAATTCGATGAAATTCATGAAAAATCAAACTGAATTTAAAAAACAATCAAGTGAATTCGGACAATTAAAAAAAATGAAAAAATTCATTGAATTGAGTAAGTTTGAAATGAGTTTAGAAAAACTAAAAAGAATTTAAAGGAATTTGATGAAATGTATAAGAATTTAAGGGAAGTTTTAAAGACTTCAAGATGAATTAAAAAAATCTTCTTAAAAGTTCATTGAATTGAGTAGAATTGAGTTAATTTAGAAGAATTCAAAAGAATTGAGAGGAATTTAGTATAAATTAATAAGAATTCAGGGCAAATTCCAAATGAATAGCAATAAATATTTGAAAATCTTTCGAAATCTTTGAAAACCTATGGAAACGTATTAAAATATCTCGATCGTTTTTAAAATCCGTTCAAATCATTTAAATCTACAGAAATTTTATAAAACCCCTTGGAATCTTTTAAAATATCTTTAAAACTTTTAACTCTTGTAAAATTGTTTCATATCTCTCGAAATTCTAGGAAATTCTTCACAACCGCATGCAAATTTTTCGAATTCCTTAAAATGATTAAAATCCTCGGAAATCCCTTGAAGTTGTTTAAATCTTTTGAAAATGCCTTGGAATATTTTAAAATATCCTAAAACATAGCCGCCTTTAAAAATATCTTCAACCTACTGGAGTAAATAAAAAATTCCAGGTAGTTGTTTAAAATTTCTTAAAATATTGCAAATCCTTTGAAATCCCATTAAAATACTAAAATAAATTAAAAATTTCTTTGTAATCTTTCAAAATAACCTAAAATGTTTCAATTCCTTTAAAATCTTTTGAAATCCTTTTAAATTTTTTAAAGCTCTTGAAAAAGTCAAAGTACTTGAAAAAATACCTGAAAATATATCAAATCCTTTGATCATCTTATCAATTGGTCCTCAGGATTAATTAATGAAAACATTTAAAAATTTATTGAATCCATTGAATTAAGTAGAATTGAGTTTATTTGGAAAAATTTAAGCGAGCTAAAAAAAATGAAAAAAATTCCAAAGAATTAAAAGAATTTAGGATAAATTGATAAGAATTTAGGATGAATTCAAAATAATAATTCCAAATCTCTTCAAATCTTTGAAACCCTACGAAATACCTGACTTCTCTTGAATAAATTCTTTAAAATCCACTAAAATATTATCAAATCCTGTGAAATTCTATTAAATCTGGCGATGTTATTCTGAAGTCCTGGAAAATTTATTAAAATACTTCGAGAGATTCAAAAAACTCTTGCGATATTTGAAATCCTCAGAAA